>JAQZBX010018755.1:0-26184 GCA_029593785.1 Cabassous unicinctus | reverse complement strand
AGCTGGCAAGAGATGTCCCTTTTTCATGGAACTTAAAGCTGGCCAGCTATTTATTCTACTCTGAGGAAATGAGAATTTCTCATTTGCGTTTTCTACTGGGCAGTCTGGTGATCAGGCAATTCCAAAAAGAGTCCATATACTGGGGGACAGTTATGAAGAAGGAAAAGGAGATCATATTCAAGAAGACAAGGCAAGGTATGGAAAACAAAACAGGAGCAGCATTATTTGAGTTTCCCTAGGTAGACAGAGAATGAGAGGAGAGATTAGAATCTGTATCAGTTTTCTATTGCTGCTGTAACAAATTACCACACACTTAGTGGCTTGACACAACATGAATCGATTCTCTTACAGTCCTGGAGGTCAGAAGTCCAAAATCAATTTTATTGGGCTAAAGCCAAGGTGTAAGCTGGGCTGGTTCCTTCCAGAGGCTTCAGGGGAGTATCCATTTTCTTGTCTTTTTCAGCTTTTAGTGCCCACTTGTGTTCCTTAGCTCATGACCTCTTCCTCTCATTACTCCAAACTGTCTTTCCATTGTCACATCTCCTTGAATCTGACCTCACTCTGACCATCCTTCATTGCTCTTATAAGGATCCTTGCAATGACTTTGAGTTTACCTGGATAATTCAGGATAATCTCCCCATCTTAAAATCCTTAACTAAATCACAAATGCAAAGTCTCTTTTGTCATATAAGGTAATATTTACAGCTTCTGGGGATTAGGATATAGACATATTTGGGGGGCCACTGTTCATCTTGCCACAAGATCAAAAATGTTGGGGGGGAAAATGAGCAAATGTTTAGGCCTAAAGGTTAACCAGAGGCTCTAGACACAAAAGCAAGTCAGCTTCCTTATCTAAAGGCCAGGAAGCAAATTATATTTGATAAGTGTAGCAAGAAATATCTGGTCAGAACTCCTCTTTCTGCTTCTTCTGGGTATTAAGAAATTCATCAGTTTGGTTAATTGTGTCATGGAAAAGATCCTGATAGCAGAAAAGATACTGCTTCCCCTTCTGCTAACCTCTATGTGTGGAATTTCAAAATGTCAGAGCATGAAGAGACCTCAGTGTTTATCTCTTGCAACCACTTTACTTTAGAAAGAATGGAGGGGCAGCCTGGTTCAGTGAAAAGGGCATGAGTTTGACACTAGACACATCTGATTTTCATCTCAGCCTGGCTGTTTACCAATTGACTAAGTCTGTGCCTACCTCAGAGAGTTGTTCTGAATTTGACAGATAATTTTTAACTCCCTTTCACTCCCTGGAACATGGAACACACCCAGTCCTCCCTTTAGGGTCAAGTCATGGGAACCAAGAAGGGTCTTTCAAAAAGAATGAAAGTGGGCTGTTTTGGCAAAATATTACACATGCCTTATGCTTAATGATCAAATCTGATTGTCATATAACCTGCCAGATCCTGAGCATAGACCCATTGTGGCTGCATTCCTTTATTCCCTCCTCTGCCCACATGGATCCACAACCCCAGTTGTGCCAATGAAGAACCAAATGGAATTGAATGACTGCCAACTAAGGCCAAAGACCAAGAAGAAACAACTGAATTCAAGATGAGAATTGGGATGCATATGGGCCAGAGAGATTAAAGAAAATTAGGAGCCAATGGAGAGGGAAATGGAGATAACAATTCCCCAGAGAGTTTTTCCGTGATAAACCAAGAGAGAGGCAGCTACATGGAGTTGAAAATGAAGGCCCACTCTGTCCATCTGGGGGCAATTGGGATGAGCTAAATAGAGGAGAGAAGAGATGCCTGCCTCCCCATGCAAGATGGACACTCTATGGAAAATGGTAGGTTTAACTGGCCTAGCACTTTGGCAATATTAGATCAAACATATTTTTGTCTTTGTTAATCCCAAATTTCTGGCTGTACTGAGGCACTTATATTTTTAAAAAGCACAGCCTTCAGACTTGAACACTGAGATTGTGATAAACTAGGAGTACAGGGACAGAGGGGGAAGTCCCTGCATTCCATAAAAGGGGGATATCTTCCCCTTCTGGGGAGAAGATCAAAGAAGAGAAAGTTAAGAGAAACAGACAGTCCATTATATGTGTCCAGACCTACCCTCTAAGGGACTATGTCTCTGAGGATGGAGTATTGATAGGATGAGAGGGCCAAAAGAATAAATGCTGTCCTGGTCCCCATTTGAAGCCATGGAGGAGACTATTGTTGGGGATGGCTTAGCAACTCCAAGGAGGATAGGGGCAATAGAGCAGCAGCAATGGAGGAAGGTGCCAGATATATAAATCTGAAACGTGCACCTGGCTCTCTACAGCATTGAAGTAAGTACTCTCAAGTTCCTGCATGCCTCAAATGGGAGGTGCTGAAGGCAACTGAAAATTCAACTAGAGAACCTGTCAAGGAATATCAGCATGGTAGAGAAAAAATTATCCTATAGCTGAGGGCTACAAGGTGGGCCTCCCAAGCCAGGGGCCTCAAAGGAATCACAATAAGTCCTAGGAGGTGATGTGTGTGCATTTATGCATGGGGAGGGGGGAGGCAGATCACAGCATCAAGAAAAGTCAAAGTGAGACCAAGTCAGCAAAGGGATGGGTCCCTCAGCAACATTCTTGAGCAATGGATGCCACAGGCTGGGCCCAGATTGACCACACCTCAGCAGAAACCAGCATAGTGTTTACCTGAAGATGAGAAGAGTTGCCCAGCTGCAGAGACTAGTACTAAGATTAGTATGAAATTACAATGATTCTACACCTCCATCCCAAATTCCATTAATCAATACTAAAGGTTTTTCTCTTACACCCAGAAGCCATCTTGGGAAAGTAAAGAAAGAAACAAGCCACTCTGATAAAAGGCTGAACTTTAAATTCATTAAAAATATTTACCTAGAATGACTATTTTAAGTTAAAAAAGACTGTTCATACTCTAGGAGATAAGATACTTTTCATTGTGATCTCATATTGTTTGATTTTTCCTCCTTTCCACACTACCCAACAAGATGAAAATTCAAGAAGATAAGATCATTATAGAAAACAAAGAAGCTACATTTTCACTGAACATCTTAGAGGAGTATGTTTAAATTTGTTACCCTACCACATAGGCAAGTTGATCGTGAAGTAAAGATTGTTCTAGATTCCACATTTATGCTAGTAATCTATTAAAGAAAGACTTCTTTTTCTAGAAATGGACTGTACTGTATTAATAAATAATACAGAAATTAAATAATGTTTCAATGAGATGATTCTTATAATGCATTTAGTGCTCATAAATATTAGTTGGCAAGTCCTTTTTCATCCCCAAATTAGCACTTAAGTGGTTTTCCCCAAATCACGTAGTTGGTTTTGCACAGAGAGAAGACCAAACCATGGAAATGCCAGTTTTCAGTTGCTCTTGGTGTGTAAAGCTAAGAAGCAGAGCAGTATTCAGACCCTATCGTGAGGAAGCTAGTTAGTGAAGCGTCGTATCCAAGACCATTGAAACTATCAGGCCTAGTGGTCATCAGCTCAAGTAACATGCTTCCCAGAGGATGCATCTTGACATTTTTTTGAAGGAAAGTTGGGAAGAAGTTAATTCTGGGAAAGAACTGATGAGGAAAATTGAATAGGAATGGTGCTTAACTGAAAACCAGATATAGTAGTTCCTTAGGAGTGAATGAAACTATTCATAATAGAAAGAAAGTCTTGTGGGTAAAGAGATATTAGAATATAAAAGTAAGTGGTAGGGAAATGGGCAGCGGTGGGCTAAGTTCCAAAGGTCAAGGAAAGGACCTGGGCAAGTAGCAGGACTGGCCTGCACAGATTGCATATTGCCAGAAATGTATTCTCTCCAAGAGCTGGAGGTACAAATAGTGCATAAAATATTGACTCCTTCGGTGAAACTCCTGGTGTTCATCAGGCTCAAAGGAGAGAACTATTCCTATCCTCCTCAAATCCATAGGTTGGAGCCCATGAAGGTCTGACTCCAGTCTCAGACCTCAGCTTCTAAGATGAAACAAGAACACTGTAATGTACACACTGAAAAACATTGACTTCCAGAGCTGTGGAGTCCTTAAAGGTCTATGCCAATATTTTTGTTTCATAAATAAGGAAACTGAGACCTGGGGATATTAAATGATTTGTCCAAAGCCATAGAGCTACTTGTACTAAAGCCAGAATGAGAACCAATAATTCTGACTCTAGTCCAGAATGGTTGCTATCATTGAGTACTTACAGATTTACCTTCATGGTATAAATGATCCAAAACTTGTAGTCACATCTACTTTGCTGAGACGGAATTTTAATTGTACTTTCTCTCCACCCCTTAGCATTCACCTATGTTGTCCAAAAGCTATTCAGTAGTGCTAGACTTTAAGCCAGCAAGTTGATTGCTCAACATCCCTATCTCAATGAGATAGCTATCATAATAAGAATTTTTAAAATTATCTATGGATTTATATTATAATATATATTTATTATAGAAAATTTTTCAAAATATATAAGCAAAAGAAGAAAATAGTAATACCTATAAACCTATTACCCAGAAATAACCCATTAACATTTTATGATCATCCTTCCAATTCTTTTTCTATGTCTCTATGTTTATATACACCCAAATGTACATCTGTTGTTTTTTGCAATTTTGGATCATATAGAATCTATTATTGTCTAATCTACTTTTTTCATCTAGTTACATATCACCTGTAATCTTAATTTTCAGAACAGTAAGAATGGTACTTTTTTTTTTTTACCAACAAGGAAACATTTTTATTAGATAATCATGTAGTATGTAATCTGGAAAATGGTAGCCAACAGATTTCTTTCCTTTACTCTTGAATCATCTATATCCATTCATATCAAGTCTACTCTTGATGTGCATCAAGAGTCCCACCTCTTAGGTGTCACTCCTTCACCCTTTTCTCCCTAGTGGTACTCTCTGCCCTCTCCTTACCCTTTGGCTGCAACTCAGTCAGAAGATGCCATCTGTTTTTTCTATAGACTGGAGGTGCTAGGAGAAGCAGAGGTAGGCCTGAGGTTCTATAAGCCCTGCACAAAGGGGAAGAGTAGGAAGTAAAACTACCATTCTAGGTCCATTGTCACTAGAGTGACAAACCTTCAAGATAATTAAACCTCTATTTTGCTAATATTGACCAATTATTATAGAAATTCCAGTGGGTTTATGCTGACAAAGTCTTCGCTTTTATGTCCCATCTTATCAAAGACCCGCCTTCTATTACTATTGCTTGATATGGGCCACTGCTCCTCCTGAAATGGATAGGTAACTATTGGGAATAAAAGTCCACTCTGAGCCAGCTTCTTCTGCTCCTTCTAGTAATTACAGCCAGGTAATTAAAACTTTGTGGAAGATTTCCAGGAACTGGGACTCCCAGGAACTAGGAGATCAAGCTTTTTAAAAGCTGGGAAAGCTGCTGGTGGTATGAAAATATGCAGAGAAAATACTTATTTCAACAGAAATGTGATATGGGAGACCACCAAGGAGTCTGTGGAACAATAATGACTGCTCACCTGGGACTTCTTCGTGGTTGCCAGGCTCTGGAGGTGATGTTTCCTCTGTACAATGCTTACTCATAATCCGTGATTTCTAAAACTAGATGTGTGGGAGGGTGAGAGTGGAAGGAGGTCAGGTGCTGAGATTTTAGTTTTTCTTTCCCTTTCCAACTACTCTCAGTCCCTTCCTACCAGGTCAGAAAAGTAAATATATCTGCCTCTCAGCAGCCAAAACTCTCCAGCAATGCCATAGCCTTGACGGGCAGTGAAAGACCCAACAGAGCCAGGAAAGGGCTCGTTAGCCCAGGAACAAGGACAATTAAAAAGTTCAGATAAAATGTTTTTAGAATGTTTATTCCATAGGGAGCTTAGAATTGTGGGGGGGAGGGAGCAGAGCTGTGGTTGCAGAGAAGTAGCTGGGGGGAAGAAAGAATAAAAGAGCACACCAGAAGGAAGTAATTGCCCTTTGGGGAGTCCTAAGTTCTGAAAAGTTACCAGCTAATGCTAACAAAGCAAAACCTCCATCACCATGAAGAGGAGGGATAATTGCTTTAAGGACTTCCTGAGAAATATGCTGCCTCCTTATCCAAAATGAGTCCTGTGCGTGAGGTGAGCACTCAGTCCTGGTGGGTCCCCCTGGAGAAAGGGTTAAGAGCAGGTGGTAAGAGGTTAGAGTCCAAACCTCTGGAACAGCCAGGACTGTTCTGGGATCCTACTTTGTGTTTTTCACACTGGTTGTAGTTGGAGGTTCTTTGGATTCCTCCCACGACTGAGACTATACCCCTCATTGTTTGTGAGCCACTCAGTAGAGTTCTCAGTCTTGGTCAGTCAACCAACTAACAGTATAAACTGAAGTGCTTATGCAGACATTTGTTCAAGGAGCTAAGAGTGGAGGACAAAATGAGAAAAGGCTCCTTTCTTTATCTCAAAGAATTTTCATTATGTTGGAGATCAGGAAAAGGAATGGAAAAGGGCTGGGCTTGTTACCAAAACTAAATATAGGGAAGTGGGTGTGGCGCAATGGATAGAGCACCCGTTTACCATATGAGAGGCCCCAGGTTCGCTTCCTGGCGCCTCCTTGTGAGGGCAGGCCGGCTCGCGGAGAAGACACGCAGCGAATGGACATAGCAACACAAGCAGCAAGGGGAGGGATAAATAAAATAAAATAAATAAATCTTTAAAAAATAAATAAATAAAATAAATATAGACATAGACTCCATCTTTTCTTGAAAAAGAAGAAGGTGAATGTTCTCAAGCACCAAGAAGCATAATTACTATGGAACTAAGGCAGGTTTGGTCCTTGAGCTGATGAAAAATTGACTGTTAGGGATTATCCCACTCTAGGAATTATTTGGGATGGAATTTAGAAGGAGGCTCATGTATCAGAAAACTACAAGTCTTTCAGGTTTGACCATGGTTAGTAGCAATGCTTCAATATTTCATCATCAATTGTAACAAACGTGCCACACTTATGTAAGATGTTATTAATAGAAGAAAATGTGACAGGGGGAGAGCAAGGGGTATATGGGAATACCCTATATTTTTTATGTAACTTTTCTGTAATCTAAAACTTCTTTAAAAATAGAGTTTAAAAAAGTAGCCTCGGTCTCTTCCCTATTTCTTTAACCTCTGTTTTTTTTAAGTCAACTTTGTCTCATTCATCAACACTTCCCGAAACAGTTATGTGTGGTATGAATTTGAGTCCAAAACCCAGTAATACATAATATCTGCCTACAGTCCTACTAGCTATGCATACTTAGAGTGATCAAAGACCAAAAAATTTCTTTTTTCCTTTGTATGCCATTTTAAACCAAAGCTTATAATTATTCATTTATCACAACCGTTAGAATTACAAATTAACAGTATATTCTGAAGTGCTCAGTATATGCAGACATACATTCAAGGAAGTAAGAATGGAGGGCAAAAAGTGAAATGGTTCTTTTCTTGATCTTGAGAAATTTGCCAGAAGAAATCTTGATATCTAATCTAGCTTGCTCATTCTGCAGATGTGGAAACTGTGGCTCTAAAAGGTAGTGATTTACCCAACAATACATCTACAGTTTATTCAAATGGGGAGGTCAAAAACCAGGTCTCCTTACTAGCAATCTAAGTACATATTAAACCACATCTACTTTTTCAAGAAACAAATGCACTTGTTGTTTCTCTTTACTATTTGTACATATTTGCCTAGTTATTTACATAGTTCTACATTATGTCTCCAGTTACCAGACTTGATACTCCAGCTTCCTCTGAAAACTCCCTTTATAAGGTCATGATGACTCACCTTCTTTATCTTCCCTGCCAGACTGAGTTCCTGGAGAGGGAGAACAGGCCTTATTAGTCCCTCTTATCCCAGCACCTGCCATTGGACCTGGAACTATTCAGTACTCAGTAAATGTTCACCAACTCAAGCAAAGTGGAATGAAATTATCTAATTCTCCCAACAAGCTAAAAAAGGGGCTATTAATAAGAATAGTTTTTTATCATCTAAAAAAAGCACCAAAATTTATTGGAAAAAAATGTACTGAACTCATATGGTATGTGGAGCATGGTATAGCCCACTGGGGTAGGGGGACTCTCTGTCTTAATTCTACACTATGTTTAAACAGGTCTCTATAATTAGGTTATTTAATCAATAGGATTTGTTGCAAAGGGAGCTGTATGATCCTCATTCTGTTAATTTATTGGCCTTTCCAGCACATGGTCAGATTGATTCTTGTCCCCATATCACTGAGGCATATTCTGACCAGTGATACAGACTTGTTGAGAATAATAATAGCCACTCTTATTAACAAATGCTAAAATATGGTAGCAACCCAAGGATCCATCAACCAATGAATGCATAAATAAAATGTGGTGTATACATACAATGGAATATTATTCAGCTGTAGAAAAGGAATGAAGTCCTGATACATGTGACAACATGGATGAAACTTTAAGACATCATATTGAGGGAAATAAGCCAGACACAAAAGGACAAATATTGTAGGACCTCACTGATATGAAATAATTAGAATAAGCAAAACCATAGAATCGGAATCTAGAATACAGTTTACTAGGGAGGAGAGAAAGAGAACTTAATGTTTAAATTATACAGAGCTTCTATTTGGGTTGACCATAAATTTTCAGTAATGATGCTGGTGATGGTAGTACAACATTGTAAATGTAATTAACAGCACTGAAATACACATGTAATGTGCTTAAATTTGGAAATTTTAAGTAATAAATACGTTAATAGAATAAAAATTTAAAAAACACAGGAATGTGCAATGCAGTGAACCTTGTTGTAAAAATGGACTATAGTTAATAGCATAATTATAAAAATGTTCTTTCATTAATTATAACAAATGTACTTCACTAATGCAAAGTGTTGATAATAGGGTGGTATATGGGCTCTCTGTATTTTATGAATGATTTTTCTGTGAACCTACAACTTCTCTAACAAAAACAAAAGCATATACAGCCTCTGATATCTACTTAGTACTTTACAAAGCATTTTCATATTCTTTTCTTCATTGATCTTACTCAATACATTTTGAGGTCAGCACTGTTACTATTTACATCTTTTAAATGAAGAACCTGAGGTTTGGAGACATCAAGTAGCTTGCCCAGGGCAAAAGCAGGTTAATGGCAAAGGGAAAAGAACTTGTACCCCTTGACTTCTGATCCAAAGCTTGTCCCACTCATTACATCGCATTTCTCTACATAACAGCACAGCTGTCCAGGGCCTCCAAGCTAAGATTCCTTAGGTGCCCGCCTTCCTAGACCACATCCTTCCAGAACTCCTTCCCTCCCCTCAATAACTTAAGCTCGTTGAGAGCTAGGAATATAAACTGCAGCCTTGGACCTTGTTCCATCTAGTTCCCAAGTAGATCTTAGACCTGAGCAAATTAATTCCACTCCCTGTTCCTTTGTTTCCTCATCTATAAAATGAATGCTACTGAAAGCATGGTCTCTTTAGTTCCTTTTATTTTTTTAACTTTTTTTGTTCTATTGTATTTTAACAGGGTCCTCCTGGAGAGAATCCCAGTCCATAACAGAGATAATGAAGGTGAGGATTCTGGTTGCTGTGGCAACCAGTCAAAGGATTATAATAGATCAGAAATGAGTTGTTTACTCTGCTGATACAAGGAACAAGCCACAGGCTAACAGGTGCAGGATGCAGAAGCCCAGCTGCTGGTCACTGGGCTCTGGCCCCAGAACCTGATTTCCAACCCTGAGAACCCATTGCCAGTTTCTACACCTTCTGACCACTGCAGGGTCAGGGCTGAATGGAAGACAAGAGATGCCTGCTCCACTCAGTCTCTCTTCTCTCTCTCCACCATTAATAGCGCATCCTCTGATCTCAGAAGAAATTTAGACTGAATTATTCTTGTCAATTCTATTGTGTTTGGTCTGTGGCTCTGCTCTGGTTTTCTTAACACTGATACATTGCATTTCTCTTCCGGTTTGGTAGATATGTCTCTCATGTATGCTCTCACTTGATTCTCACAATTTTTTACCCAGATTCAATTTTCAAAATTTCTTATTTGATTCTGTGGCACTGCTGATTTTCTAAACACAAATTCCTAATATTTGAAGGCAGTATTTCCTAGAGGTAGGTTGAAAGGACAAGTTTTGTATTTAGGCTGCCCGGCTTCAAATTCAGCTCTTTCAATTACTATCCTGTGTGACTTTGAGCAACTTATTTATCCCTGCTAAATTTAGGCCTCTGTAAAATAGGGACGATAATAGCACCAAACCCATAGGTTTGTTTTGAGAAGTAAACTAAGTAATGTATGTGAAAGCTTTAAAAGAGTGCCTGCACACAGTAAGCCTTCGGTCAACATTAACTGCTATGATATTTGTCATCAAGCTTTGCCACATATGGAATGCTTTCACATACATAATTACCAATACATCATCAGCACCTCAAAAGTACCTGACAGCAGGACTTCAGGAAACATTTTTTCAAGGAATGTTCTGACCTGAATCCAAATTTCTATAACATGGCTTTTGACTGAATCCTAAGAAAACTACAACTTGGGAGAACACCGAAAGCAAAACAATTCAGGACAATGCAGCCATTAACTAATGGTGCTGCCCAAGGCAAGGCCCTTGTCATTTCTGGGCCTCAATATATCTATGTTTCAAATAAGGAGAAATAAGGAAGGAGTGAATATTTCTCTAGAATCACCTTTATTAAGTAGCAAGGAAACTTTACAAACAAATCCCATTTCTGGAGTTTATTGCCTTCTTCCTTCTCCTTCCAAGGGCAGCCAGATGGTTTCAGTCATTCTTTGCCCTGAGGCTTCCACTAATACTAAGGCCTCTCTCATTTTTATTCCCATAATAGATACCGGCTCTGCCACGTGCCATAAACTTGTGATTTTGCCACTGAATTCTGTTTCTCTGCCTGCCCTTATTCACGGTGAATAGCACTGCCACCCACACAGTTGCTGAAAACAAAAAACTAGAAATCTTCTTTCTTTTTGTTCACCTCCTACATCCAAACTTCTGATGAGATTTTGAGGGTATTGCCTCCAAAATTCATCTGAAATCTATCCATTCCTCTCTTCTGCCATCATCTTTGCTCACCTGGACTATTGCAACATACTTTCTTAAATTATCCATTTTCCATAATCTATTTTCCACAGATCAGTGAATCATTGGCTTAAATCTTATGTATATGATGTCTCTCTCCTGCTTAGAAATCTTCAAAATACTTTCAGGATATGTGATGATGAAGGGACTATGGGTGACGTTGTATGGAGAGTATATATATAGTAATAATACGGTGGCGGGGGCGGGGGTTGTTTTGATTTCAAGTCCTTGCCTGTTAAGAGCTCTATACTGAATTAGTTATGTATTCTTTAAAAATCTTTCAATAGCTCCTCATCACACTTAAAAATCTGAACTCCTTATCTTTGTCTGTAAAGACCTGCATCATCTGATCCCCACCCATCTTTCTAATCTCATTTGTAGCCAGTCTCTTCTTTGTTCCTAAACTGCAGCCCACTGGCCTCGGTGCTTCCCAATCCCTCTGTCTGCAACTCTTCCTATGATTCTTTGCACAGCTGCCTCCTTCCCTTCCTCTCATCTTTATTTGGATGTTAACAGCTTGGGAAGATCTTCCTGACTGCCCCATCTAAAGTAGGCGCCTTCCCTGACCACAACGCTTTCGTTGTGCATGTGTTTGTTTTAATTAATAGACTTTATTTTCTAAAACAATTTTAGTTTACAGAAAAATTGAGCAGATAGTACAGAGTTCCCATTTATCTCCCTCCCTCACGTAGGACTTTTCCTATTATAAATATCTTGCATTTGTGTGGTACGTTTGTTACAATCAGTACTGATAGCATTATTATTATCTAAAGTCTGTAGTTTACCTTAGGATTCACTCTCTGTGTTGTCCAGTTCTATGGGTTTTAACAACTGCATAATGTCATGTATCTACCATTACCGTGTCATGCAAAAATACTTTCACCAACTTAAAATTTCCTGTGCTTCACCTATTCATCCCTTCCCCTCCCCAACCCTTGGCAAACACTGAATTTTTCTACTGTCTCTATAGTTTTACCTTTTCCAGAATGTCACAAAGTTGGAATCAGATAGCATGTAGCCTTTACAGACTGGCTTCTTCCACTCAGCAATATGCATTTAAGATTCCTCTGTGTCTTTTCGTGGCTCGATAGCTCATTTCTTTTTATTACAGAATAACATTCCATTGTAGGTTGTACCAGTTTGCTTATCCATTCACCTATTAAAGGGTATCTAGGTTGCTTCTACTTTTGGAGAATTATGAATAAAACCGTTGAAAACATTCATGTGCAGGTTTTTGTGTGGACCTAAGTTTTCAACTAACTTGGGCAAATATCTAGAAGAGTGATTGCTGAATCATATAGTTAGACTATGATTAGCTTTGTAAGAAGTTGCCAGGTTGACCCCCTCACTCCACTTGATTAGTTTTTAATCTCGGCATCTACTTGTTTTACTTCACAGAACATCTCACAATATGTAGTTACTTTACTTTTTCATTTAATTTTTCCTGTTTTCTCCTACAGTCTGAGAGCATCATCAAGGGAGAGACCAGGTCATCTTAATGAAGGCTGAATTCCAGCTCCCAGCACAGTACCTGGCATGTCCTAGGCACTCACTAGTTTTGTTAACAAATGACTAAATTGTGGGCAAAGATGAGACTGTGAGCATTAGATGGATTTAGGGGCAAACCAATAACTAGAAACCCCCAGAAAATTAAAGGCCACTGGAAAGTGAGAATGGTAAGGGCAGCAGTTTTGTCTGGCTTGTTCACCCTTATATTCTCACCCTGCAGCATAGTGCCTTGTATACTCAATGAATATTCTTAATAAATGAGTTAATAAATAAACTTTCAGAGTTGGAAGTATATTCATACCTAGTAATTAAATTACTATTAAGAAAAACTGATGGCATTCTAATTCTATTTTTATAGAGGACTAGTCAGCATGTTGAAGGGAGATGATCCAGTGCAACTTTAGCTGGCAAAGGAGAATTCACTCCCTCTGAAAAGGTTCAGGAGATTTTGGTCCCTCCATACTCAGTAGTAATATGTGAGTATCATTACATTCCAAACGCTCTCATTACATTATTTGGTTAATCATTTATCTGAACATCTCATAAATGCCTGCAACTCACTATATTAATTGCACATTATTGAGAAGCAAAGGGTAGCCGCAGCAGTAATTTAATTACAAAGCACCAAATTTAATTAGCCCATTACTAACCTTGTTCTTCTTTTTCATAGCACTTAGCACAATTGTGCTTAATTTTTCTATAATTATTAATTTAAAATCTGTGTCCCTGGTTAAACTGTAAGAACCAAGGAAGCAGGACTAGATTACACCTTTCTTATTAACAGACAGGTCCCTAGTACCTAGCACAGTTCCTGGCACAAAGCAGGGACTTAACAGATATTTGTTTAAAGAATTTAAGCTTCATCTGGACCTATGAGAAAAATGAGAATGATGTGAAACAATTCCTTTCCAGGCACTGGCCTAGACTGGATTCTAGAAGAAGCATGAAGAGCAATTGAATCCAGCCCTTTAAAGAAGGACACTGAAGAACCCAGAGCATCTCTGTTGTTCACAACTGTCTGGATGTAACACTTTACTCACTGCTAACCTACATATAAAAGCTCTTTCTTTCCTATTTTCCTCTTTCCTACCTTCTTTTTCTTTTCTCCACCTACCTTCCTTGGTGTTTCTTTTTCTTTTACTTTCTTTTTTTCCATCCTCTTATTTTTCTTTCTTCCCTTTCCTTACCACCTTTTTTCTCTTTCTTTCTACATTGATAAATTATCTCCCATATATTGATAAAAGTGCTGGTGCCTGGACATGAAAGTTTGACCAAAATGGAGACTTCATCCTTGAGAATCTCATAGTTAAGTGTTAGAAGCCAAAAGTTCCTTTCTCCACTGTCTTCATTTGCATTCTCCCAAACCACTTAGGTAGGGACCCTTGGGTGAGTGTCCCAATTTCAGCTCCAGGCCTGACGCATGGCTTAATCCCAGGGCCTTAGTTTAGTCACAGACTCCTAAAATGTGACCTTTACTTCCCCTTCCTGTCTCTCCTCCTCCCCTGGCAGCCTCACCTGCCTCCTCCATGAGGAAGGACAACCTGACCTGGGTGAGTGAGTTTGTCCTAACCGGCCTCTCCAGTGACAGGCAGACCCAGGCTGGACTCTTTGTCCTGTTTGGTGCCGCCTACCTGCTCACCTTGCTGGGCAATGGGCTCATCATCCTCCTGATTGGTCTGGATGTACGACTCCACATGCCCATGTACTTCTTCCTCTGCAACCTCTCGGTCGTGGACATCTGCTATATCTCCAGCGGGGTCCCCCAGATGCTAGTGCACTTCTTCCTGGAGAAGAAGACCATTTCCTTCACCCGATGTGGAGTCCAGCTTTTCTTCTCTCTAGGCTTTGGGGGAATTGAGTTCCTACTGCTAGCTGCAATGGCCTATGACCGCTACGTGGCCATCTGTGACCCCATGCATTATGTAGCAGTGATGAGTCCGAGGCTCTGTGTGGCCCTGGCAGCCATCTCTTGGCTTGTGGGCCTTGCTAACTCTGCTGGGGAGACAGTAGTCACCATGTGCCTGCCCACTTGTGGGCACAATGTGCTGAATCATGTGATCTGTGAGACACTGGCACTGGTCAGATTGGCTTGTGTGGACACCACCCTCAATCAGATGGTCATAGTGGCCTCCAGTACTGTGGTGCTGCTAGTGCCCTGCTGCCTAGTCTCACTCTCCTATGGCTACATTGTAGCTGCCATCCTGCGGATCCGTTCCACCCAGGGACGCCGTAAAGCCTTTGGGACCTGTGCCTCCCACCTCACTGTGGTCTCCATGTCTTATGGGATGGCCCTCTTCACCTTTATGCAGCCTCACTCCACTGCTTCAGCAGAGCAGGACAAGGTGGTGATGGTCTTTTATGCGGTGGTGACACCCATGTTGAATCCTTTCATCTATTGTCTGCGAAACAAGGATATAAAGGCTGCTCTGTGTCGCGTTCTAAATAGGAGCTCTGAATTAAAACATTAGGAAGTGATTTTTGTAATGATAGAGACTCACTTTGAAAACAACGGGTATTAGAGCTTTTCCTCTCACATTATGTGGAAGGGATGGATATAGGCATGTGTGTAGGAAATAGTCTACACTATTATCTTTTGAAGTAATGGGGAAATGAGGTTTTATCTCTGGACTCTAATTTGGTCCCTGCATCCTCACCTGCCTTCTCCATGAAATGTGAATTAAAACAACTTAGAAATATACATACCTTACAAAAAGGAAAACAACTGATATATTGGCATATCAGAATTAGAAAGGAAGATAAAATTTGGAGCTAGGACAGTGCACAAAATTCATGCCATGAAAATCTATTTCCTTGCTCAAATCTGCAAATGTATGTCTAAGCTTTCTTGCAAACAGTAAGAAAAGGGAAACTAGACTGTAAGTTACAAAATTCACTGTGCCCATGGGGTCCAACAGGCCTTTGGCCAGAGGTGCAAGGTCACCCACCTGCTCATTAGGGTGGGGAATTCACACAGGGATTGGGGGTCAAAGGGATCATAATGATCCTTGCAGCCCAGGTGAGCAGGACTGGTCCATGTGGGAGTCATGGGGACACTGTTTTGCATATTTTCCTTTCAAATCCGCAGTGATGGCAAATTCCTGGCTCAGATGTCAGAGGTTCAGGACCTCAAAAAAATATTTTTCTAATCAAGTATAAGGATATCCCCTTGAGAAAACCAGGGAGTATATTCAAGACTCATGCTTGACTAGAAGCCCAAGCCACATATGATCATAAGAAAGAATGAAAATTCTCCACTGGCAACAGTTTTGCTCTTTTCTTCTAACACACAGGTAGAGGATTGAAATCTAAACATCCTAAACCATAAAGCAACGCAGTGATAATTTTATCTTGAAAAATGTTAAAAACAACTTTAAAAAATCAGAATAATGCACTTTTTACCTAACTACTACTGATCTCAGGTGTGTCTTGCCCACAAAATAGGAAAACATGAAGTGATTCAAACTTTCACTCAATCTTTTGAGAAAATGTAAAAGGATTTGAGGCAATTGAGCACATTTTTAAATTCCCAGCAAAACTTTTTGTCTCTCATTTTTAAATCATTCTCTATCAATTTCTCTTCCAAAACTAACAAATTGTCTTTTCCTTTATCTACTCCAAGTTTAGGTTTTTGTTCCCCTTTTGGCCAATGTCTGCATTTAGTACAGCAAAGAGACATTAGGAGCAAGAATTCTTCCTCCTTAGACAAGGAAGGAGAACAAATATTAAGCCTTTATAATTTGATATTTGTCCTTTTGTCCTCATCACACATCTATGGAACAACTAGCTTTGAGCAGTATAACATCCTGTAACTTTTAATATAGTCTGATTGCAAAATGATAACCAAAATACTTGAATGAGCAAACTTGGTATATGAGTGTTTTTTTATAAAACCAGTTAAAAGTTAGATATGTTAGATATAGCAACCAAAAGCAATAACCTTGATTTTATACTGGTCAAACTATAATCCTTCTCTTCATTATATAACTATATACTAGGGGGCAATGATCTATTAAGACAACTTCTAATCATAATAATTAAAACAAACTTCCTTATGTAAAATTATACTGTTGGAGATTGAATTATGTCCCCCACAAATGACAAGTTCACAAGTCCTAGCCCCAGGTCCTGTAAGCCCATTTGTAAATAGGACCTTTGAAGATGCTATTATTAATTGAGGTATGGCCAAACTGAATGAAGGTGAGACTTAAACCAGTATGACGAAGTCCTTAAAAGCCAAGAGGATTGGACATGGAAGAAGTCAGAAGTCAGCAGAAACCAGAGTTGCAGGTACAAGGAGACATAGAGATCACCATGTTAACAGAGGATTGTCAGAATGCTACAGACTCTAGGTGTGTTGTTTGTCATAGTAGTCCTAGCAAACTAAGACAAATACATTTCTATTCTCCATGCCAGGAGTGCATACATCTAGTTTATCCAAAGAAGGCATCAATTCATTAAGTTAAAAAAGAAAAGACTCCAAAATATTTCCCTGTTTACTCTGCTGGAAACAACCATTTGGTTCACGAAGACCCTCCTGAGTGGAATCATTCTTGAGGTGGTCCTACTGAGCAGATTTCATGTAAGCATCAATAAGAATATTCTACACTGAGCTCATAAAACTTAGTTCACAGCTGAATCCTGATCACAGACTCAAGGCATCAACTATCTTATGTTATTCTTGATTAATTTTGCCACAAGATGATAAACAGAATAAGAAAATTCATTCATAGAATAGTTATGTCTAAAGTCCACCTGATTCTTCATATGGAACACTGGACTGAGAAGCTGAGACATGGAACTTATTGAGCAAGAAATTAAGCATATTTTAGATGGAATGTCTATAACATGGGGAGACCAATTAGCCATCCTTGTTAAAAATGGTAGCTTATTCTCTGGCGGCAACCAAGAGGGATCCATAAATATAATGTCAATAAAGTTGAGGATTAGCAGGGATTGGGGCTCACCATTCAAGAGCAGCAATCCACAGTCTTGGGTGCAGGAAATCTTCACTGGTCTCTGTGTCCCTTGAACTTTAAACCACCATATATGTTGTATCTGTTTTGCTTAGTTTTTGAACAATAATCTAACAATAAAATAAGGCAAAAATTGTAATAGCAAGCAAAGGTCTGTCAACTGAAAATTCATAAATACTTGCATCTCACCTTGAATTAAAAATTTCCTCAAAACAAATTCATTTCAAGATGTGTAAAAAATTTTTCTAATATATCCTCCTGTAATGATTTCCTAGAGCCATATTATAAAGTGTACCATAAAGTTGATGGTATTTTGTTTTTGTAAGAAAAAGGTATTTTTACTGGAATGTGGGTTTTTAACTAAGATTTCAACATTATATTAACTATAAACTATGAGTAACATTTTTTCATAAAACATAAATCCTTAGAATAATTTAAAATAGAAAAATGTGAAGTAATCCTCTATGTCCTATAAAATGGGCAATCCCAATTATAAAATGTACATACAGCCATAAAATTTTAATATTTTATCATAAATTTGAGCAAAACTGTCATACTAGCTCTATCAAAATATACATTTAAATGATTATGTAAAACTCATAGAACTATATACCCCTAAAAGTCAAATTATTTAACATATAGTTAAATTACTATATGTTAATTTTAAAATAAAATTTAAAAATAATTGCTTGAGTTTTCGAATTTAGAAATATCTTTTGGTTCTTATCTCTTTAAAGAGTGTCTTAAAGTATTTAAAGGACGTTTACTAATCAATAAGAAAATGATAGACACACAAACAGAAAAATGGCAAATGAATTGAAAAGAAATTTACAAAGGTAAAACTATATATGGTCATTTAGTATATGAAAAATATTCAATCTCAGCAATAAATAAAGAAATATAAATTAAAATAAATTATTTTAAGCTATCCAACTGGAAAATATTAAAATATAAGATTCACTCTTGAGAAGGTTGAAGTGAAATGAACATAGTATAACATTAGTGCTGGGAGTGTAAATTACCATTAACATGGAATATTTTAGCAATAGTTATCAAGAGATTTAAAAAAATACTCACACCTTGACTTTCAGTTTAAATGGCATCTGCTCATTAGACCCTGAAGGATCTTATTCAAAATTCTAATATAGCTTTTATGATAATGCCAAAAAAGATGAAATCTTACAAAAATTTTTAAAAGCTATAAAAGGTAGATAGTTTCTTACTACATCCTAAGAAGGCTTTTTCCTAACATCTAAATGATCCAAAGAAGTTCAAGGACACTACCAAAGAAGACAACATTTTTCCTTCTACTTTTGAGTGCTGCTTTTTGAAATAGCTAAAGCATTACACTGCACACCGCATCCCATAAGCATTTAGAGAAAACAACTCCCAAGAATAATAGAGCAATAAAGAATAAAGGAAGAGGGATAACAGGATGCAATTTCATTCACATGAGTAAAAGCACCATAAATAGAGATAGAAACAAGAAAATTCCTGTATTCATATGTTCTATGGATTTCATTTTGTCCATTCAATTATCAGACATAACACAGTTGTAATAGAAGAAGATCCCACAAAGGTTCTCAGAGCCGCCTTGAAAAAGGCCTGTTAGAAACTGGCTGGAGACTCATGAGCTAGACCCTATCAACCTGCCCTCCAAGAATAGATCTGAGAAGGGAAATTGACTGAGGGGCACCAAGCATAACCTGGTTCAGTGTCTATTGGCAAAGACTAAATCTGGATATATCTCACTACAATAAAAGATTAATAAAGGGAAAAATGTAAAACATAAAAACATATAACTATAAGAAAGATACTGCAGCTAGAAAGGGACGTGCTTACCTACAGATTCTAGAGGAAATTACTGAAAGCTGACAAGCGTGGCCTCATCCATGTAATAAATAAACATAGTCATCAGGAAGAAATAGACTGGAAGGACCTCTCATAAAGGTGCTGTTTCCACAGAGTAAATATCTCCTCTTTTTGGCGTTTTGGAGATTGACAACTTAATAATCAACTCCCTACCTGCCCGCCCTAAAGTGAACTCTATCACTTGGCATGATTTATCCACATACTTAGAGCTCTGATTACACTGCCCATCCAAGGCAGAGAATTTTCCGAATGTAGTCCTACCCTCACAATTACAGGGGAAATCCGTTCCTACTACACAGTCATTCCTCTCAAAATATAAATGGGCCATTCTTTTTGCTGAACTTTTAAAGCATAATTACTAAATGATTACAAGATAAATTGGAAGAGCTCTCTAAGAATAAAGAATAAGAAAGAAGAAATTAAAATTATATAAGCCTTCTACTTCCAGCCATAAGGCAGTAACAGGGTCTAGAATTTCCCAGCTACCATAAATAATTAGAAAACTGGAAAACAATTAGCAACTACTATTTTCAGACATTGGAAAAGAGGCAGCACAGCACCACCCAGACTTTCTGCCAGGAGGCAATATCCAGAGAGTGGCACAGAGAGAGGGAATATAAACAGAATCTGGAAATACTGTTGAGTTGACAAAACACAGATTGGAGCTCCAGGGAGGAATAAGCAATACAGATAAAAAGTTCCAGAAATCAGTAAAAGTTCCTTTTGAGTCACTGGCTAAACACCAATCTGTATATGAGTCAGGAGAAATCCCACAGACTGGAAAAGAACAATTTCCAAGGAAAGAAAAATTACAAAGCTGGTTCAAAACAAACAATTCCACAATTCCAAGAACTCACACAGCTAGAGCTGAGAAATGTTATTGAATGAACAGGGAGAAAACAGAAAAGCTATGCCTTAGCAGCTAGTCCTAGAGTAAAAATTATCCTGAACCTGCCCTAAAGTAGCTCAAATCAAATCTCAAAAGGACCAAACTAATCTATAAGTAACTTAATTGATTACCAGAAAAAAGTCCAACATACTTTAAAAGAATACAACAGCAAGCACTCAAAACAGTTTGAATTTTTGAAAATTAATAATATTCTACTTTAATAAAATTAATTTGTTTTAAAATATATATTCTGTGGTGTTGGCACTTCCTTCAAATGAGGCCTCAGCATGAGACCTTAGAGAAAAACCCTTGGGAACAGAGAAAGTGAGAACGGATAAGGAAAGGATTTTCTCAGGACCCTCCCCATCCCACCCCATTGTAGATCATAAGTATAGATCTTTGGATCCTCCGCCTACCTGCATGAAATCATGAATTTTAAAGAAACCATTCCTCAATATGACATCCATTCATTTCAGTCATTCAACCAACTCTATTTGCCAATCTCTATTAACAAACTAGAAAGGGGTACAATAAAAAAGAGAGAGAGAGAAAACACTCTCCCTACCCTTTAAGAAGTTACATTGTTAGAAATCAGAAAAGGGAACTGAAAGAGATGTTGGTGGTGGTGTTTTCTAGCTGCAGAGAAAGTTGCAAGGTGTGGAGCTCCAAGTTCCCGCTAAAGCTATGGGATAGATGTGTTCCATCCACTGATAAAATGGGAGGTAAGCTGATTTGGTCAACAGGTCAACCTGTTTCCTTGTATAGTCTTGGGTCAGTCTAAAGCCTAAACTCGTCCCCAGGGGCAGCTTTCTAAACATCAAACGTCCCCTGACATTCTCTTTCCCACCTATAAATCAAACCTGTCCTATATTTCATTTGGTCAGGATGCTGCTGCCCACCATGGGTAATATACCGGGGAAAATATGGTATTTGTAGTTATCAGATTTCCGATCCAGTTCCAGCTTTGCTCTTAGTTGGCAGTATGACCTTAAACAAACCACTTCTTCTAACTGAACCTCAGATTGCTCATTTATAAAATGAAGAGATTAAAGTGATGTTAAAAATTCCGTTCTCCTCATACCATATACAAAAATTAATTCAAAATGGATCAGCAACTTAAA
Source organism: Cabassous unicinctus (assembly GCA_029593785.1). NCBI lineage: Eukaryota > Metazoa > Chordata > Mammalia > Cingulata > Chlamyphoridae > Cabassous > Cabassous unicinctus. Next base: position 4,788 of record JAQZBX010018755.1, on the reverse strand, counting down.
TATAGGAGCTAAAGCCATCAAACTCTTAGAAGAAAACATAGGAGGGGAAATCTTCATGACCTTGTTTTTAGCAATGGATTCTTAGATATGACACCAGAAGCACGAGCAACAACAACAAAAATACATAAATAGGAACTTCATAAAATTTTGTTCATTAAAGAACATTATCCAGAAAGTGAAAAGACAACCTACAGAAGGGGAGAAAATAGTTGTAAATCATATATCTGATAAGTTTACATATCCAGAATATGTAAAGAACTCTTACAACTCAACAGCAAAAAGATAAACAACCCAATTTAAAAATGGGCAAAGGGCTTTTACAGACATTTCTTCAAAGAAGATATACAAATAGCCAGTAAGCACATGAAAAGATGTTCAGCATCATTAGCCATTAGGGAAATCAAACCAAAACCTCCATGAGATACATTTACACCCACTAGGATGGCTATTATTTTTAAAAGGCAAAATAACAAGTGTTTGCAAGGATGCAGAGAACTAGGAACTCTACTACCTTGCTGGTGGGAATATAAAACTGTGTAGCTATGTAGAAAACAGTTTGGTAGTTCCTCAGAAAGTTAAACATAGAATTAACGTATGACCCGGACCACTGCTAGGTATATACTCCAAAGAATTGAAAGCAGGGAAAGATATTTGCACACTAATATTCATAGCAGCATTATTCACAATTGCCAAAAGATGGAAGCAAACCAAGTGTCCATCAATGGAAGAATGGATAATATACATAGTATGCTATATACATACTAAGGAATAGCGTTTAGCCATGAAAAGGAAGGAAGTGCTGATACATGGATGAACCTTGAAAACACTATGCTAAGTGAAATAAACCAGACACAAACAACAAATATTGTATGATTCCACTTACATGAAATATCTAGAATATGCAAATTCATAGGAACAGAAAGTATATTAGAGGTTAACAGGAAGCTCATGGGGTGAGTTGGGGAGTCATTGCTTAATGGGGTATACATGTCTGTTTTAAGTGATGAAAAAGTTTTGGTAATGGATGGTGGTGATGATGGCACAGCATTATAAATGTAATTAATGCCACTGACTTGTGTCAAATTTTATGATATATGTATGCTACCACAATAAAAAAATAAATTAAAAAAATAGTTCCAGCTTTTATTCTTCCTCTTATTCTCATTTTGTATTTTACTCTCTTCAATTGTAAGAATTTCAGTTGCTGTTTCCAGCACTCAGGGGTCATATTTGGGGACCAGAACTTGGTTATTAACGTGCTGACAAAAGAAACAGGCTTTATGGTCAACCAGAGGGCTCCCAGGGACAGGGCTCAGAAACTCAGTCACTGGATATTATCCCAAAGCCAGTTTCTATCCTTAGCAATTTCTACAGTGACACCTTCTGGTCACAGAAGGACTGAAAGAAGGAAAAGGTGTTTCAGCTAGCTTTGAGAGGCAGAGGATAGAATCCATCTACTCTGCCCTCCCTCCACGTTCACTCAAATTTAAGTCCCATCTTCAAATCCCTGTTTTGTGATGAATTGTTTTCATATCTATTTAATTTGACTTTGTCATTTTCCTAATACAAACCATTTTTCTTTACATAATGCTTTCAAGTTTATGAAGGTTTTTTCATACGTTATCACTAGATCTTACCTAGGTCCAAGATATTCTAAAATACTGGTTTTGGATGGACCAAAGAAAACCAAGGCTGAAGAGAAACCCAGAACACAGAAGACAAGATATCCAGAATAGCTTTTTCATTCATTCACAGTGTGATCTGAGGCAAATCATTTAAACTCTGTTAGCCTCAACCAAAATGAAGAATGAGGAGTTTAACCCAAATGACTTCTAAAGATCTTCCCTCCTCAAAGACTCTGTCATTCTAGGTTTATCTCAAAACATATTCTCTCAAAAACCATGTGGAATCTTTAGAAATAAGGTCAAATTTTCCCTCTAAAACAGAGGTTCTTAACCTTTTTTGTTCTACAGACCCCTTTGCCAGTCAGGTGAAAACCACGGACCCCTTACTAAGTCCACACTATACTGTGTATTATTTAATAAATATATCACACTTCCACCAACACATCCCCACAACAATAATGTTTTTTTTTTTATTTCAGTTCAAGCTCACAGACCCCTGGTTAAGAACCTCTGCCCTAAAGCAATGGTTTTCAAACTGAGTTTCATGCTGTAATCACTTGGGAAACATTAAAAGTTACTGATATACTGATGTCTGAGTTTCACTCCCTTGAGACTGATTTAATTGCTCCAAAATGTGACCAGGTGTCTGGATTTTTTCAAAGTTCCCCAAGTGATTCTAATATGCAGGCAATGTTTAAAACACTGCACTGGTATCCACCCTGGATTCTTTGGGATTTTCACAGGCAAACCCTTTTCTCTGGAAGTCCTTTTCTTCCCTCTCAAACCTTCCCTAATGGGCATCCAAATGGGCTTTTCTATAAGTCAGACTCTTCCCTGTCTCCCTGTGGTCTCTCCTTATCCTCCGAATATCCAATTGCACTTCCTTCTCTCACCATGTTGCAAAGTGACATGAAGCCAATATTGAAACAGGGGCTGAGGGACTTGCTTGAGGTAACAAAGAAATAAAGGCCATAAAATTGCTTAGTGCAATTTTGTACTAAGAAAATGATAACATCTTTATCCTTTTATACAGATTAAAACCCAGCAAAGTGAATAGGACAAACGTGGACAAAAGGATTTATCCATAACAAAGCTCAAAGGATTTGTCACTTCCTTATTGACTTTATCTGTAAGGACTATCAGTTTCCAAATGTTTTCATTTCTAGTAACTGATGTGTATAGTCATCTTTTATTACTTACTTTAACATTCAAACAAATGCCAGTAATTTTGTCCAGGAAATAGCATAATCGCAAGAAGTTGGGAAATAAATTATAATTAATTTAACTTTTCATGAGGCCCTGATCTTATCAACTTGGAGCTAAGCCGGATTAATCAGTACACTGGGAACTGAGTGATTTCTCTTGGACATTGATCCCAGCCTGTATTATGGGAGAAGAAGGAAGAGTCTCTGGCTCCAGCCTGAGTAATAAGGACAAGAGGGAATCCTAGAACATACCGTGTACATCTTCAGATCAGGGAATAATCTTCAAGGCCACTTTTAAAAACTTATTTTATTCATGCACCCAACAACAGCAACAAAAAATTTATGGTGAAACATTTGCTAAGAATATTTGTATAAAAAGATAAATCATTAAAAAAATCCCTAACTTCGAGAAGCTTGTAGTCTAGTGTAGAAAAGGCAAACACTTGAAGTCCTACTAAGATCCTTTGTTCAGTTCCCTGCTATGAATTCTGATTGTGATGAGGCCTCCTTGCCTGGCAGCTTGGCTTGCCTGCTTTATGAGAAGGGACAACCTGACTTGGGTGAGTGAGTTTGTCCTAATGGGCCTCTCCAGTGACAGGTAGACCCAGGATGGCCTCTGCCTTGTTTGGTGCCATCTACCTGCTCACCTTGCTGGGCAACAGCTCATCATCATCTTGATGGGGCTGGATGTATGATTCCACTTGCCTATGTATTTCTTCCTCTGCCACCTCTTGGTCATGAACATCTGCTATACTTCCATCAGGGTCCACCAGATGATGATTCATTCTACTGGAGAAGGAGACCATCTCTTTTACCCCATCTCTTTTATCTCTTTTCTTTTTGGTCCTTAGGGAGTGGGGATTGAGTTCCTGCTGCTGGCTACAATAGCCTATGACCATTATGTGGCCATCTGTGATCCTCTGAGTAATGTGGTAGTGATGAGCCCAAGGTTATGCATGGCCCTGGCTTGTGGGTCTGACTACCTCCTCTGGGGAGATGGCAGTCACCATGCACCTACGCCCTTGTAGGCAAAATGCATTGAGCCATGAGGCCTGTGTAGATGTCACATACAACCAAGTTGTCATGGTGGGCTCCAGCATATTTGTGCTATTGGTTCCCTTAACTGCATGCTGGGTTGAAGACAGAGAATGTCTTAGTGCTCCAGGTAGTTATGACAAGTGGAACACAATGGGTTGGTTTAAATAATGATAGTATATTATCTCATGGTTTCAGAGGCTGGTAGGCATGTTTTCTTCTGGGGTTGGTGGACTAGCAATCCTTGGGTTCCTTGGCTTTCCTGTCACATGGTGATATTCTTTCCTTTCTCTTCTGGGTTCCTGGTGACTTCTGGCTTCTGGATCCTCCCAATGGCTCTGTCTTTGAAAGGCCTCCAGTAATAGGATTAAGGCCCAAACCTGATTCAGTTTTAACACAACTTATAATGCCCAGAAAGAACAAGCCCTATGCCAGGAGAGAGAGGACTTCACTTAAGCATGAAGCCTCAAGAGGATGGGCTCACAGAGCTTCAAGAGGAAGAGGAATCCCAGAGGGGAAGGCAGAGACCAGCCAAAGATAGGCGACCATCTTCCTTCAACATGTGGCAATCAACTTTGGTGAGAAAGCAACCTTGAGTTGGCCTTTTATGGCCTTGTAACTGTAAGCTTTTTTTTTTTTTTTTAAAGATTTATTTATTTATTTATTTATTTATCCCCCCCTTGCTGTTTGTGTTTGCTGTGTCCATCTGCTATGTGTTTTTTCTCTGCCTGCTTATCTCCTCCTTGCTGTGAGGTCTTGCTGCATCAGCCCACCGCGCCGTGTGGGCTGGCCTGCCCTCACAAGAAGGCCCCGGGAAGCAAACCTGGGGCCTCCCACATGGTAAATGGGAGCTCTATCGATTGAGCCACAGCCGCTTCCGTAACTGTAAGCTTTTATCCCAAATAAATACCCTTTATAAATGA
>JAQZBX010018754.1:0-34338 GCA_029593785.1 Cabassous unicinctus | reverse complement strand
CACATGATCATCCCTATAGATGCAGAAAAAGCATTCAACAAAATACAGCACTCTTTCCTGATAAAAACACTAAAAAAGATAGGAATAGAAGGAAACTTTCTGAATATGATAAAGGGTATATATGAAAAACCCAGAGCTAACATCATTTTCAATGGTGAAATCCTAAAATCCTTCCCTCTGAGATCGGGAACAAGACATGGATGCCAATTATTAGAAGTACTTGTGTGAGCACTGAGGCAAGAAAAAGACCTAAAAGGCATCCAAATTGGAAAAGAAGAAATAAAAATTTCATTATTTGCAGACGACATGATCCTATACATAGAAAGCCCAGAGAAATCTACAACAAAGCTTCTAGAACTTATATAGGAGTTCAGTAATGTTGCAGGCTATAAGATCAATGCTCAAAAATCAGTAGCATTTCTGTACACTAATAACCAGCAATCTGAGGAAGAAATCAAGAAAAAAATACCATTTACAATAGTAACTAAAAGAATCAACTGCCTAGGAATAAATTTAACTAAAGATGTAAAGGACTAATATACAGAAAACTACACAACACTGTTAAAGGAAATCAAAGAAGACTTAAATGGAAAAATATTCCCTCTTCATGGATAGGAAGACTAAACATCATCAAGATGTCTTTCCTACCCAAACTAATCTACAGATTTAATGCAATCCCAATAAAAATCAACACTGTATTTTTTAAGGAACTGGAAAAACTAACCACAAAATATATTTGGAGAGGTAAGAGGCCCCAAATTGCCAAAGATATATTGAGAAAAAAAAAAGAAGTTGGAGGTATCACATTACCTGACTTTAAAACATACTACAAAGCTACAGAGATAAAAACTGCATGGTATTGGCAAGGACAGACCTACTGACCAATGGAACCAAATTCAGAGTTCTCATATAGATCCTTACATATACAGTCATCTGATATTCCACAAGGCCATGAAGCCCACTCAGTTGGGAGAGAATGGCCTCTTTAAAAAGTGGTGCTTGGAGAACTGAATATCCATATCCAAAAGAATGAGAAAAGAATACCATCTCACACCTTATACAAAAATCAACTCAAGATGGATCAAAGATCTAAATATAAGAGCCAAAACCATAAAGACCTTGGAAGATAATGTAGGGAAGCATCTACAGAACCTTGTAATAGGAAATGGTTTCATGAACTTCACAGCCAAAGCATGAGTAGCAAAAGAAAAAATAGATAAATGGAATCTCCTCAAAATTAAAAACTTCTGCACCTCAAACGACATTATTAAGAAAATAAAAAGTCAGCCTACCCAATGGGAGAAAATATTTGGCAACCATATATCTGATAGGAGCCTAATATCCTGCATATATAAAGAAATCCTACATCTCAAAAATAAAAAGACAATCAACCCATTTAAAAAATGGGGAAGTGACCTGAAAAAACACTTCTCCAAGGAAGAAAAACAAATGGCTAAAAAGCACATGAAAAATGCTCAACATCTCTAGCTATTAGGGAAATGCAAATCAAAACCACAATGACATACCATCTTACACCCCTCAGAAAGGCAGCTATTAAAAAGCAGCAGAATATAAGTGTTGGAGAAGATGTGGAGGAATAGGAACCCTCATCCACTGCTGCTGGGATTGTGGAATGGTCCAACCACTGTGGAGGACAGTTTGGCAATTCCTCAGAAAACTAACAATAGATCTTCCGTATGACCCAGTGATTCCACTACTGTGCATATACCCAGAAGAATTGAAAGCAAAGACACGAACAGATATATGCACACCAATGTTCATAGCAGCATTGTTCACAATTGCCAAAAGTTGGAATCAACCCCATGCCCATCAACAGATGAATGGATAAGCAAAATGTGGTACATACATACAAGGTAATATTACTCAGCTGTTAAAAGGAATAGAGTGATAACACATGGAATAACGTGGATGAATCTTGAAGACCTTATGTTGAGTGAAGCAAGGCAGGCATTGAAGGATGAACAATTTATGACCTCAGTGATTTCAATTGAGGAAAGTTAGCAGTCTCTGGGAACCATTGTCTGAAAAATAGGTTAACAAGGGAGAGAGAGAGACGGGTAGGTTGCGAGCCATTACCCATATGGACATAATCTATGGTAAAATGATAGAGTATAGTTACATATTGAAGGATAGGAAAGGTGGGTAGTGATATTACTGGGTTTGGTGGTGCAGGGTTAACAGGTGGGTAGATTAGGAAGGGCAGGTTAGAGTACCCTGGGTATGTAACTATGAATCTTTTCATCCCATGAGCTAAGACAGGGGAGTGTCATATGCCCCAGGGGGATGGGGAGAAAGGAACAGAAAAGATCAAATGGGGTATTTAGTGGTCATCGGAAATGTTCTTCATTACCTTACAGTAATGGACACAGAATATGGTAAGTATCATCAAAAAATATTAAACTCTACTGTCTAAAATGTAAACTATACTGTAAACCATTGACAATATTTAGTAGCTATGTTTTACTATCTGTATATCAGTTATAACAATGCTACCATCCACAAAAAAAAAAAAAGGTTTTAATATGGGGTGGGGAAGGGGGAGGGAGTTTGGGTATATGGGAATCTCTAGTATTCCATGTGTGACTTTGCTGTGACCTAAAACTTCTTTAAAAACTAAATGAAAATTTGGAAGACACTGGGGAATGAGAGGGGGAAAGTGTCACAGTATACACTGGACATCCGATAATGCAGTGATAAAAGGGGAAAAAATAATAATTTAAAATAAAAATAAATAAATTAATTAAATAAATAAAAATACAATTTTAAAAAAGGAAAAAAAATTTTCTTTTGTTTTTTTCCCATTTTCTTTTTTTGAATATCACAATCTGTTAATTATATTTTATTTTAGTTCTTTTTTTCTGAGTTTCCTTGTATTTTCTCTCTTGCATTTAAGCTTATAACTATTATTTCATTTTCCTAATAATTGTATGTGGTGATTATATGGGCCTCATCTTCAAGGAAGTTTTAGGTAACACAAGGGTTACAGTGGGGGTTGCAGAGGGTCATTGGTTGGGGACGTCTTGCATGGGGGTTTCATGGGAGTAAGCTCATCTGAACATACATGAAAGATATATAAAATTGTTGAAATGATCGAAGGATGGGGCATGGTCATGGTGGATAGACAATCACTCAATAATTGAGGGAATACTGAATTCCCAGCCTGGAGAGCTCTGCCACATCCTCCAAGAGAGCAGCAACAACCCCCCGAGTACAGGGGCAGTGTCTGGAAAAAGGAGGACCCACTGTTGGGTTCTTGTTATTGATAACTAGCCTTATGAGTCTATGCTCTTGTAATTGAAACTTGGCCTACTGTTATGGGGTGCCTAAGAGTTGCCACCTGAGAGCCTCCTTGTTGCTCAAATGTGGCCTGTCTCTTAGCCAAACTCAGCATATGAAAGCATTGCCTTCCCCCCAACATGGGACATGACTTCTGGGGATGAGCCACCCTGGCAATGAGGGACTAATACCAAGTGCCAACTGGAAACATGACTGGTAAAAACCTTGAATAAAAGGGAGAAAAGGTAAAGACAAATGAGTTCATGTGGCTAAGAGACTTCAAAGAGAGTCGGGAGGTCATCCCAGAGGTGACACTTACACACACCTTAGTAGGATCTCATAGAACACCAAAGTGGATATCACCCCACACAGAGGGACTCCTGAGGGCTCTGGAGATCCTATATAAGGGGGGTTAGCCCCAGAGATTGATGCCTAATCAGTGGGCTCTACTTTGGAATCTGTCCTCCTGAGAGTGACAGAGTTGGACTCAAATAAGTCCTCCCTGCACATGGTCCATCAGTCCCTTCTATTCAAACCTATAAGTGAGGCTGGGATTTGCAGGTGTACTTCCAGAGACTGGAGCCTCTGGCCTGCCTATGTGTCAGCTATGCCTGGAATCTTTTTTATGATTGAGTCTATCTCTTTACTTGTAATTGGACTGTTGATTTCATCAATTTCTTCTTTGGCAATGTAGGCTGTTTGTGAGTGTCTAGAAACTTGTCCATATCCTCTAAATTATCATTCTTGTTGGCATATAATTTTTCAAAGTATCCTCTTATGATACTCTTTATTTCTCTGGGGTCAGTAGTGATATCTCCTTGCTTATTTTGTGTATTGCATCTGTTCTCTCTTTTTCTTTGTTATTCTGGCTAAGGGTTTGTCTATTTTACTGATCTTCTCGAAGAACTAGTTTTTGGTTTTGTTTATTTTTTCTAGTGTTTCTTATTCTCTATTTCATTTAGTTCTGCTCTAATCTTTGTTATTTCCTTCTTTCTACTTCCTTTAGGTTTAGTTTGTTGTTTTTCCAATTCCTCCAAGTGTGCAGTTAGGTCTTCAATTTTAGCTTTCTTCTTTTTTATTATATGTATTTATGGCTATGAACTTCCCTCCAGGAACACTTTGGCTTCATCCCATAAGTTTTGATTTGTTGTGTTGTCATTTTCATTAGTTTCAAGGTAGTTACTGATTTCTTTTGAGATTTCCTCCTTGACCCACTGTTTGTCTAAGAGTGTGCCATTTAACTTCCATATCTTTGTGCCTAATCTGTTTCTCTAGCCATTAGTGATTTCTACTTTCATTCCATTGTGCTCAGAGAAATTATTAGTATAATATCAATCTTTCTGAATTCATTGATATTTGTTCTGTGGCCTAGCATGTGGTTTATCTTGGAGTATGGGCACTCGAGAAGTATGTAAATCCTGCTGTATTTTGGTGTAGTGTTCTGTAGATGTTTATAAGTTCCAGGTCCTCTAATGTGTTGTTCAGAGTCTTTGTTTCTTTGTTGATTCTCTGTCTAATGGTGTCATAATGGTGTATTAAATTCCCCCACGATAATTGTAGAGGCATTTATTTTTCCACTTCGTTTTTCCAGAGTTTGCTTTATGCATTTAGAAGCACCTTGATTATGTGCATAAATGTTTATGATTGTTCACACTTCTTGAGAGATTAACCCTTTTACTAATATATAGTGTCCATCTTTGTCTCTTACAATAGTTTTGCATTTAAAGTCTATTTTTTCTGATATTAGGATAGCTACTCCTGCCCTTTTTTGGCTACTGTTTGATTGTAAAATTGTTTTCCAGCCATTCACTTTTATCCTCCTTGAATCCCTGGGTCAAGGTTGGTTTCTTGTAGACAGCATATATATGGATCATATTCCCTTATCCATTCTGCCAACCTATGTCTCTTGACTGGTGAGTTTAATCCAGTAACATTCAGTGTTATTACTCACAATGAATTTCTTACATCAGCCATATTTCTTCTGGTTAATATATGTCATAAGTTGTTGTTGTTGTTGTTTTCTCTTTTTGTCTTTTTAGTTGTTCTTACACTGTCCTCCAACTCTCTCTCCTCTGTTTTTTCCTTTCAACTTATTGATCTTCCTTTAGTTTTTCTTGAAGTGCAGGTTTCACATTGGAATACTATCTTAATTTGTCTTTATCTGTGAATATTTTGAAATCTCCATCGTTTTTGAATGCCAGTTTTGCTGGATAGAGCATTCATGGCCGGAAGATTTTTTCTTTTAGTACTTTGACTCTATCATACCACTGTCTTCTTGTCTCCATGGTTTCAAATGAGAAATCAGTACCTAATCTTATTGTGTTTCCCTTGTATGTGATGGTTCTCTTTTCTCTTCCTGCTTGAGTTTTTTCTCTTTGTCTTGAGCACTGGACTTTTTGTCAAGTATATGTCTTGGAGTTGACCAGCAGGGATTTATACTGTTTGGGGTATGCTTTGCTTCGTGGACATGTACCTCCATCCCTCTCAATAACATTGAGAAGTTTTCAGCCATTATTTTCTTCAACACTCCTTCTGTTCTCTTTCCCTTCTCTTCTTTTTCTGAGATGCCTATAATGCCTATATTTGTATGTTTTGTGTTGTCAGCTAAATCCCTGAGACCTTTTGCTTTTTTTCAATCTTTTTATCTATCTGTTCTACTATCTGTTTGATTTCAGATTTATTGTCTTCCACATCACTAATTCTTTCTTCTGCCTGTTCAAATCTGCTGTTATGTGAATCCAGCATCTCTTTGATTTCTTTGATTGTGCCATTTATCACCATCATATCCGTTATCTTTTTATGTATATTTGCAATTTCTTCAGTATGTTCTCCCAGTGTGTTCTTAATATCCTTAATCTCTTCCTTCACCTCAATAAGTTGGTCCATGTTTTCTGTTTGGAAAGCTTTGATTAGATGTTCAATGCTTTGCTTCTCTTCATGGTTTTTAATTTGTTCATTGGACTGGTCCATGTCTTCCTGTTTCTCAGAGTGGTTTGTTGCCCTTTAATCATCATTTTATCTTGATGGGTTTATTCAGTTGTTTAGCTTCTCTCTCTGCTCTAGAGTTTTATTTAACTGGTGGTTCTGTGTGTGTGTTAAGTTTTCTCTTTGACACTTTGTTCTTCTTATTTAATTCCTTGCTTCTTTCTATATTCCCTTGAAGGCAAAAGATTAGGGCCAGAGGAATTGAAAGATGTGAGAAAGGAAGCAGGAAAATAGTAATATTAATAAAAGTTAGAACAGAGGCTATATAAGACTTAGTAAAATGAATATTTAATTCACATAGGCAGTGTAGAGTTATAGGAAAAAAAGTGGAGTACCTACAGTGGACTGGGAAACCAAATAGAGGAAAATATATATAATGAGTTAGAAGACCAGAATGATGAGGAGAGATAGAAAGAGTAAAGAAAGGGTGGAAAGGAAAAAGTTAATAATAATAAGAAAATAAGAAAATAGAATAGAATTTGACCCCCTTGAAATTGTGGACTAATGAAAATAGTTGTATGTAAGAACCACAACAGAAAGCAGAAGGCAGAAAGATTAAGGAAGGAAAAAAGATAGCATTGGTATACAAAATCAATATAGATAGAGAATGGGAAATCACAGAAGAGGAAGCACAGCAAAGAAGAGACAAGCTAGCAGCACCTAATTAAAGAAAAAAAAAGAAAAGAAAAAAGTTTGGGGAGGAAAGAAGAAAGAAAAGCCATAGACAACATATAAAAAAGAAAAACCAAACAACCACGCAAGCAAGCAGTCAATCAAAGCTAAGGAAGAACAGTGTTCCTTCCTGGGCCCTCATGAAACCTCTCAGCTTGCTTAAGTCCATCAATCAATTGCCCTACAAGGTTCTATCTAATGGTTTTGAGGCTGATTTTATTGATTAAACTAAATTTAAAACAATCTTTTTCTTTTTAAGTGACTGTCTTCTTTTTTTTCTTTCTTTCTTTTTTTTTTTGGAGATATTAGGGACCCATAAGAAGGCCTTTTCTAGACCACCCCTTCATTAAGGGGCCCCTAAATAGGCTCGTGGAAACTAATCAAGCACTTCCCACTTCCTGGCTTCCCCAGGGGAGCTGAAGCTCTGATGCTTGTCAGTGCAGAAAGATAAAATTGGCAGACATCGCTCTCTCCAGAGCCAAGACTCAGTATCACTGGGCTGTTAGGTAAATCAGGCTTCCTCAGCAGATTTGCCTCTCCCCTCAGCCTGGTTTTGCTTCAAGCTGGCTTATTTGCTCACCAAAGCTGTGAGGGGGTCCAGGCATCCATACCCACAGAAAGGAAACCCCTCTCCACCTTCTGTCAAAACCCTCCCAATCTCAGAGAATGCACCCTCTCACCGGGTTGCCGGTGGGAGTTGGGGCATATTCCTGGGCAGCTGGGTAGATCAACCTTCCTCAGCAGATTCACCACTCCCCTCACCTGGTTCCACTTCAAGCCAGCTATTTTGTTCCCCAAAGCCACAAGGTGTTCCAAGCAGCCAAATCCACAGAAAGGAAACCCCTCTTGACCCTCCACCAGAACCCTCCCACTCTTGGAGAATGCCCCCTCTCATGGGGTTGCTGGCAAGAGTTACAACTCATCCCAGCCTTTTTCTCTGAGGGTGGGGCTCAGCTGTCTGTGTTGAAAATCACAGCCAGGCAAAAAACTCACAAATATTTCCTGAACAATCCACCTCACCATCCAGCTCCCTCCAGATTGATGTACCCAGTGTTCTCACTCTGTGCACCCCCAGCACAGACCACTCAGGCAGGATTCTGTCCCCAATCAGCCATCCTCTGAGAGTGAGTTAGTGAGTGCCTTCCTAAACAGATGCCATCTTGTGACTGCATTGGTTTTTTGTTTGTTTGTTTGTTTTTGCTTTAACATTTATTTGCATTTATTGTATGCTGAAGTTATTCCCGAGCCATAAGTTTTTGTTTCTTCAATTTCTTCTGGGATATCTTTTTCTTCTGTGCAACCTCCTCTTCTGGTTTAGGAACAATTTGTTCTTTTTCAGTAAGGATCATCTCAATGTGGCAGGAGGAGCTCATGTATGGGTTAATCCATCCATGAGCTCTGTAAGTCTGATGGCTCATCTTGGGGGCTTTGTTCACCTGGATGTGCTCAATGACCAGAGAATCTACATCTAAACCCTTAATTTCAGCATTACTTTCTGCATTTTTAAGCATGTGCAACAAAAATTCAGCACTCTTTTTGGGCCACCGACCCTGTGTACAGCCCCACTGTTTGGCCTGGGCACTCCTACCAGGTCCACCATTTTCTAACGACGGAATGGCACACATTGCTTCTGTAAAGTGACATCTTTCAGATACTTGGTGGCTTTTCGAATATGCATACCCTTGATGGCCTGGGCAGTTTCTCAGGTGTTCTTAAAGTGAACGTGAAGATTTGAACCTCTTGATTTGCATGATTTTGTGGGGTTTTCTGGGTCAAGGGAATAGCGAACCATTTTCAGAGATCACCTCAGGTGACTCACTGCATTGGTTTTTAAACTATTTTTTTCCCAAAGGCCACTTATATAAGAATCCATTAAATGAACTATAAAATGGCAATAAAATATCACTATCTATTTCTTTCATATTTAAATGTATTATATTTACTTATCATAAAATCAAGCACATAAACATGAGAAATGATGAGCTAATTCTCTTTTGTATATTTTTAAATTTATTTTTAAAGATACTTAAATTACATAAAACGTTACATAAAAAATATAATGGATTCCCATATGCCTGACTCCCCACAACTTCCACTTTTCCCCATATTTACAACTTCTTTCATTAGTGTGGTACATTTTTTGCAATTGAACACATTTTGGAGCTTTGCCACTAAGTATGGATTATACTTCACATTGTAGTTTACACCTTCTCCCACTGAATTTTGTAGGTTATAGCAGGATATATAATGCCCTGTATCTGTCATTGCAATGTCATTCAGGACAATTCCAAGTCCTGAAAATGCCCCCATATTACACTTCTTTTTCCCTCTACCTGACTTCAGGACCTCTCATGGCCAATGTTTCCACATCCATGATATAATTTGTTCCATTGCTAGAATCCCATTACTAGAGTGGAATACTAATAAGTCCATTCTAATCCATATTTTATTCCCCATTCCTGAGGATTCTGGGATGATGATGCCCTCTCCACCTCTAGTTGAGAAGATGTATTTTGATCCCATTTGGCTGATGGATTGGACTCTCTTGCTTGCAATTGTAGACTCTTTTGGTTCCTTGGTGTGTTGGTTGCCCATACTCACCTTCTTGTTACTTGTACTGGGTGAGTCCAATGAACTGGAGAGAAAGTGTTGCAACTCTGCTGAGGCTCAGGGTCCAGCTCACACATGGACAACACAGAGATTCTAGTCTCTTGGACATACACCTACCAACTCCATCACCAACTATAGGTTTAAATAGAAGGGACAGAAGAGACACATGTAGAGAAGTCACAACTGAGTCCAACTCTGTCACATTCAGGAGCATAAATTCCAAAGCATGGCCCACTGGCAAGGTAGCAAACTCTGGAGCTATCTGCTATGATTGTAGGACTTGGATGTCTCCAGAGCCCTCAGGACCTCCACTATTTGGGGTAGTATCTACTTTGGTAGTCTATGAGATCCTGCTGAGATGTGCATAAGCATTGTCTCTCTGATCTTCCAACTCACTTTGAAGTCATCATTTCTTTTTACCTTTTCCCCTTTTTATTCAATATCTTTTTCTAGTTGCATCACCAGCCAGTGCTTGGATCTCTTGGTGACAGGGAGACTCATCCTCAGGAATCATGTCCCACACAGGGGGGAAGTTAATGCATTTATATGCTGAGTTTGGATTAGAGAGAGGCCACATTTGGGCAACATAGAGGTTCTCAGGAGGTAACTGTTGGACACATTACAGCAGTAGGCTAAGTTGCAATTTCAAGAGCAAAGGCTCATAAGCATAGTCATCAATGCTTATGAGGACCCATCAATGGATCATCCTTCTTCACTAGTCTTTGCCCCTGTACTTGGGGATTGTTGCTTTTCCATTAGAAAATTTGGCAGAACTCCCTAGAATGGGAATTCAATAAAAGAAATGAGCTACTTCTTACAGGATAAAATTTTAAAACTTCCTATAAGGACATGAAAAAAGATCTAAATAAAAACATCCATCATGTCCATTGATAGGAAGTCTATATTAAACATAGGTTAATTGTTACAAGTTGCCATATAAATTGAATAAAGTTCAAATCAAATTTCACCAGGATTTTTAAAATTGAAACCTGCAATGTGGTCTTCAAATCCATTTGGAAGGCCTCAGGTTCATGCCATGCCAAATCACCTAGTACCAGATTTACCCTTTGATTCCAAAAAAATAATAATAATACAATTAGGCAAAATATATCAAAAAACTGTTTTCAATCCCTGGAAAAAACTGAGACCAAGAAAGGTAATAAATGTGATAAGTGTTATTATTGACCTGGCTTTTAGCCTGGTAGGACACTTGAGAATGTCCCATAGGGAGAGGAAACAATAGAATAGCTCATTGGTCTCACTCAGTGAAGGAGACTGGGATCAGTGTTTGCAGAGGCTTAGGCAACTGGAGTTTACATGTAAAAGCTCCAGAAAGAATGTGGGTTCACAGAAAATGCTCTAGAAATGTGTAATAGGGTTGCCTTTAGTCTGTGACATATAATGAAACTCCTTAAGACTGTGCAAAAAAGTCCTAGGTACAAGTAAGAGGGAAAATTCTCAGATTTACACACTGCTAAAAGACATTTCAGTTCTGACCAGACAGAGTGGAGAGGTCTCACTGAACACCCAGACCATTCATTAGAAACCCCAGAAGTGAAACAACTTAGTATCAGTAATGAATTATGCCTAGAATGAAGATACTCTGTATCTGCCTATCAAAGCCTATCAACAAGCCTAGAAAAAGTCAAGTTCCTCTGCAAATAACTTAACTTCCTCCAAAAAAATTTGTCAACACTCATTAAGAGAAGACAACCAAAATTCAGATATTCAAAATTTAACATTTATAATGCTCAACATTCAATACAATTTATTGAACATGAGAAAAGGGAAAATGTGGCATATACTAGGAGAAAAATCTATCAATAGACCAAGCATTGGCAGACAAGGTGGAATTAGCAGAGAACTTTCAAATGGATATTTAAAAACATGCTAAAGGATATAAAATAATACAAGAACATAATGAGAAAAAAAAACAGAAGATATAAAGTAAACATTGGAATTTCTAAAGTTAAGAAACACAATACTAGAAATGGAAACCTGAATCTTAAAGCAAATGAGTCCATAAAGAAAATAATAGTGAACTTGAAGACATAGCAATATAAGATATGAATTGCTAAGACCAATCTCCTTAATTGACTGTAGACATCATCAGCTCTAGATGGAATCAACTGACTATAAATGCAAATCCATCTATGAAATACCCTGACAGTAATAATCTGGCCATATCTCACTTGGTCAAACAATTGCTCAAAATAACCTAGCCAAAATGATATGTGTAAGTAACCATCACAGTGTACCCCTTGTAAACTTGGCAGCCTTACGCATCTTAAACCATATTTACCTCCAAATAAAGACCATAGCACCATCTTCCTTCCACCTATCATAATAAAACTGCCCTACATGCAAATGAAAACACTATCCCTTTCCCCAGAAAAGATGCAAGCCTTTGGGTAATAGTCACTCTTATCCATGATAGCCTTAACTTAAATACTATGACATGAAGTTAGTACAACTTGTTATATAATAAGTGGATAAGATAGGGAAGAAAACAGACAATTGCTTTTTGCATGTATATAGAAACATTTTTTAGAAAATAAGGAAGAAATATTCTTAAACATAGTCTTCATTTCTACATGTGGTCAGAGCTGGTATTTATAGCTACCTTCTTTCACTCACCACCCATTTCATATACCTTTAAACACTCAGCACACAACTCAGCTGGACATTGTTCTTTGTTGGGGCAACCAAAATCTTCATTCCTGAAAGGTCTTAGTTATTAGTAGTCCTGCCTGTAGGGGTTCCTATAGTTTTCCATTGACTTTAATGAAAGGGCATGGCAGTACTATGAGGTGCCCTAAGGGATCTCTTGTCACAAGGCACACTCTTCTTTATCTCCATTGTATAGTAGCAGTCCACTGTCCCCTTGGTAATCAAGATGAATCACCTTGCTTAGTACAGTAATTCTATTCTCTGCCTGATGATTCAGAGTATGAGCCCATATCAAATTCAGCCTCATTCAACAATATGCTCCTTCTTCCATTACTTCACATCCTTAATATCTATTCCTATACATATTCTCCCGTTTTCTTTCTGTATAAAAGAAAATTGGAAAAATTATTTAGTTCTTTTGGAGCATAGTTCACTTCTTCATGGGTCACACTATGTCCTTCATGTTTATGGGTCTCTTGGGCCTTCAATCTAGTTATTGGACTGGGATTGAAGAGGGATGGGGTGGGTCATGAAAGAAATCATCAGTGTCTTGCAAGTCAACTACTTCAGAAGACTCCATTACTTTTACCTGTTAAAATAGAGTTTTGTCACACAGAGGTTGTATTGCTGGTTCCTCAGGTGAGACCATTACAGGTTTATATGGCAAAGAAAACTCAATAGAATTTAAGGGGTCAAGGGCCTCACCATCAACCAGATCAGCATACATGACCCCATTCCAATTTTCTGGGTCCCATTTCTTCCTATTAAATGCCTTCCCTTTAACAAACTGAACGTTTGTTTATTTGCTTATGAGAGTTAAAATGCTTCATGGAGGAGATAGTGGTCAATTCTATTCCACAAATGGGTCTACATGTAGTCAAAAGCCAAATCCAGCACCACAGAGTCCAAAAAATAAAAACGAGTTCTCTTGTCATTTCACTCATGTCCTCCTCAACACTCTGGGAGAGTCAAGTAACTCAGCCTTTCAGAGCTACAAAGGCCGTGAGTTCAAATTTTTCCAAACCAAGTCTCTGGGGATGCAGCGTAAACTCAACGCTACACACACTTTAAAGATCTCTACGTGAAAAAAAAATTTCCCCCAAACAGCAATGCCACTGCTTCTCTGCGCTCACATTAACAAAAATATAAAGAGAAAAAATCTACCCAACATGCAAATCCGGCAGCTCACTACATACACGACATTCCGCATTGGAATTTTTTTACTTTTTCCCCCTCCTAAGACTAAGAGCAGAAAGAAGGTGGGAGGAGGAAGAGAAGGCTGGATATGTCGATTCATTCTGCCAAGGAGAATAAATGGAGCCAATTCCAGGCTGACAGCAGCCTGGGGGAGCAGCTCGTTTCGGGTAGCAGGGGAGGGGACCTGATCCCACCTCCTTCAGTCCCTTCCCACCCCAGCCGCCAAGCGCAATGGAGCCAGGCTCATGCCTGATTCACGGCTACCCTCTCTTGTGAGCACCGCAGGTCTGAGGCTCTGAGGACTGAGAATGAATGAATGAGAGAGCTGAGCCCCATGCTTCTACCAGCACTGGGACCCCAGCCCCTGGGAGAATATATATATACACACACAAATAGATGTATTGTCAGTTCTGTTTCTCTGGAAATCCCTAATAGAGATTTTGATACCAAGAATTGTATAGGAGTTGGTTCTGGAGTTTTGGGAATTACTTCTCTAATCTGATTAAGTTTAAAGGCATTAATGACCATATCTAATGATCAAGAGGGCATTGATTATTCTTGGCATGATTTGGCAATAGAGATATGCATTTGAGTAGGAGATATTTTATGTATCTCCATTGCCAACACATACAAACATACATTTATAAGAAATTTTTTATAGGTATTTTCTCAAGTGACCACGGAGATTTGCAATATGAATTCCATGTGGTATGCCACAGGTTGGAAGCTCTGATGATGATGAAGTTGAATTCCCAAGGAGAAGATGGCCGGCTGAAGTAGAGACAGAAATTCCCCTTTCTGGCCTCTGAAATACTCAGTTCTTTCTTTAAGACCACCAAATGATTGAAAGAGAAGACTTCCTTCATTGTTAATACACTCTCTTTTGTAGATGTAACCAGTCATAGATGTAATCACCTGAATATAAATGGAAATCCATATTTGAAATACCCTCACAGTCAACGCCAGGTCAGACCTTGCTTGACCAAACAACTGGGTACCATAATGCAGCCAAGTTTATACATGAACTTAACCATCACACTCATAAAAGGAGATAATCTGAATAGGTTTATGTTTATTAAAGAAACTAAACCAAGAATTAATACCCTTCCAAAACAGAAAGCACCATGTCCATATGATTTCCCTGGTGAATTCTACCAAATATTTAAAGAAGCAATGATACCAATTCTTACAATCTCTTCCAGAAAATAAAACAGGTTAAAATCTTCCTAACTCATTCTATGAGCTGAGAATTACACCAGTTCAAAATGCAAATTTGACTAAGCAGGAAAATTACAGATTATATTTTCCATAAGCATAGATGCAAAAATCCTCAACAATGTATTTACAAATCTAATCCAACAATACATAAATGTAATTATAAACTACAACTAATGAGAATAAAAACTAATGGTATTTATTCTCAGATAATGAAGACTGACTCAATATTCAAAAATCAATTAATGCAATCTAGTGCATCAATAAGCTAAAGAAGAACAATCATATGATCATCTATAGAAGCAGAAACAGAATTTGACAAAAAGGAACAATAGTGTTGAACACAATTAGCACACTAGAAATAGAAGGTAAATTACTTAACTTGATAATGGCCATCTACAGATAACCTAGAAATAACACACATATTGGGGAGAAATTAGTTGTTTTCACCCTGAGACCAGGAACAAGAAAGAGCAACCCCTCTCACCACTCCTATTCAATATTGTATGGAAATCCTACCCATATAATAAGAAAAGAAAATGAAACAACCAATATATAGATTAAGAATGGAGAAATAAAATAGTCTTTATTCACATGGGATAAAATTGTCAATATAGAAAACACCAAAGAATTGATAAAAAAAAATCTCCAGAAATTAATAAGAGATTATTGTAAGTTTGCAGGATACAAGCCTAATAAGCAAAAGTCAGTTGATTTCCTATATACCAGAAATGAACAGTTGAAATTTGAAATTAAAAACTTAACACCATTTACATAAGCACCAAAAGATAGATGCATGCCTTAAAAATATGTACAAAGTATATTGTGAGGGAAACTACAAAAGTTTGAGGAAAGAAATCAGAGAAAATCTAGAGATATATTCCATTCATGATTTGGAAGAAGTAATATAATTAATACTTCACTTTTTTCCCAATTGATCTATAGATTCACTGGCATTGCAATAAAACTTCTTACAAGTTATTTTGTGAACGATGACAAACTGATTTTAACAAGTATATGGAATTATAAAATACACAAACTTCTAACACAATAATGAAGAAGAAATTCAGAGGACTGACACTACTTGGCTTCAAGACTTACTCTAAATCTACAGTTATTATAACAGAGTGGCATTATGGTGAAGAAAATATATCAGTAGTACAGAATAGTGAGCCCAAAAATATGCCCACACAAAAGTAGTTCACTGATGTCTGACAATGAGCAAAGACAATTCATTGGTGCAAAGATAGTATTTTCAATGTATGGTGTCAGAACAATTGGAAATAAATGTGAGGAAAATCAGTCTAGAAACAGTCTTTTCACACACACAAAAAATTATTCACTATGAATTATGTATCTAATTTAAAATACAAAACTATCAACATATAGATTATAACATAGAAGAAAATCTAGTAGACCTTGACTTCATCTATGACTTTTTAGATTTATAAAAAGCAAACACCATTAAAGAAAAAAAAAAAAGATAAGTTGGACAACATAAAAGATGAACACTTCTAGAAATTCGAGGAAGATGGAAGATTAGAGAGACACAGAAATCACTCTCCCAGAAAAATAGCTAGATGACAGGCAGAAATAGCCTGAAAAAAAATTTTGGGATTAGGTCATCAGAAAAAGGCTGGACACCACCCAGAATAGAGAGGGACAATGGAAAAGAATATCAGTAAGAAAACTGTGAGTAAAAGCTGCAGCTGCAGATGCTGGTCCTCATCCCCCCACCATTGGAGCAGACAGCTTTGAATTATCATGCCTCTGGCTGGCAGCTATGGACAGAGGGGGGCCAGTGGGTTCCACCTCCCCAGGACAAAGGAGAGAAAGGGATGCATTCTAATGCTGATTCAGCTTTTGGACAACATGTTTGGTCTTCTGTGTCCCACAAGACTTTCCAGGCCAGGAGATGTGGTAAAACTGTCTGTCCTGGGAGCCAGCAGGTGATGAAAGAGATCCAATTCTCACAATCACCTTCCTTATTGACTGGGACTGGTTAATGAGGACAAGAGGTGAGTGAAATTATTTCCCACCTGGGTAAAGGTAGGGGGCAGCTGGCTAAGGTTGGAGAACAGCCTCTGAGAAAGTGTGATTTGCAAGGCTCTGAATAGCATTGAGGCAAGACTCTCTGCCCCATCATTTTGTTTAGTGTTGCAGTGAACATATTTCAACCAGGGTTTGAACTGAGAGGACTGTTGATGATTACCATCTGCTGACAGGCCAAGGAAGTGCATGTGAGAAAATTAAAATAATGAAATGAGAGGCTTTTTCTGGCCTTAACAGCCTCCTTCCCCAAGGCCCTTGGAAGTGGGTCTGCAACCCCTTACTGGGTGGATGGTACAGTTTTAAGCAGTTAAACATTAATAATCCTAAAGTGCCAGAATACACTGAATCAAGAATTAGAGAACAGTAGTAACACATAGCCTGCCACCACTAAACCCCTATGTAAGAAGAGAGAAATTGAACATCATAGTAAACTCACCATCATAATCAGATGACTAATTATCAGCAAAAAAAATTATAAGCCATACTGAGAAGATGGAAGATATCTTCCAAACAAAGGAATATATCACAGCCCCAGATGAGACACAGGATTTAAGACAACTAATCAACAAGGTTCAAAGAAATCCCCCAAATCAAATAAATGAGTTGAAATACAATATGGCTAAAGAGATAAATAAGATCAAGACAAAAGTGAGCAAGCACAAGAAGAATTTGAAAACCAGAAAAGAAAAAGTAACAGATATTATGGGAATAAAAGACATGATAGGTGAGATTAATGAAGCATCTTAAAGAAAAACAATAGAAGACTCAAAATGATTTTTAAAAAAGAAGAAATGATGTAGAAGACAATACTGCTGAAATTGAAGAGAGAGAACAGAGAAAGAAAGAATGGAAAAGGTTGAGCAAGTGATCAGAGAGTTGAAAAACAACATGAAACATAACAACATACATGACATAGGAGGTCCAGAAGGAGAAGAGAAAGAAAAAAGAGCAGAAAGAGGATCTGAGGAAATAATGCCTGAAAATTTCCCAACTTTCATGAAAGAAATGAATTTAATTGTTCAAGAAGTACAGCATAACCAACCAGATTAAACCTGAATAGACATACTCTGAACACATACTACTCAGAGTGTTAAACACCAAAGCTAAAGAGAAAATTCTGAGAAGAGAAAAACAGAAGCAAATCATCACATACAAGTGATGCCCAGTAAGACTTAGTGTGGATTTTTCATCAGAAACCATAGAGGCAAGAAGACAGTGTTTTGATATGATTAGGATATGGAAAGAGAAAAACTGCCAGCTGAGAACCCTCTATACAGCAATATTGTCCAAAATTCAAAAATGAGTTTAAAATATTCACAAATAAATGTTACAGCAAGCATGGCTTTCTCCAAAAGAAAGGCCTAACTGATCTAGCACCACAAAGGAGAAAAACTTCTCTCAATGAGAAGGTGATTTATTACAAGCGCACCAGCAAAGAAATGGGGGAATCCTCCCTAAATCAGGTCAAAACAAGAATGGGAGCTAGGGATTTTATAAGCAAAGGACAGGGGTAAGGGGATAGATAAACAAGTGATTCCAGGAGTCTTGTGAAGAGAGTAGGTGCACTTTCTCAGTCTTGCATTGTCTAAAGCACATCAAATGTGTGCTTGGTTTCAGTGGCTAACTAACCACAGTTTAGCAAGGTCTTCATGACCCCTTTCTCAGCCGATTGCTCAAGGATATCAAACTTTTTTGTTTCTGAGGAAAGTTACAGATTACTGGGTCATAAGTTGCTCCTGACACTATTCTGTCTGGTTTTGCATTGAGACATTATCTTAATACTGTAAAAAGAAACTGAGGTCTGGTTAGTATCCTTCAGGGAACTAAGTACAAGGAGTAAACTTCTAAAATTAGACTAATAGAAAACCAGCTCAATTAGTGTATTAGAATGTTCAGGAATTCTTAAGTGAAGAGATTTTTAGTAAGCACATTTTTAAGCTTACTTACAGAAACTAAGAGACTTCATTTAAAAAGTATCTGGCTTTGCAGGAAACATTCAAGGGAGGCTTGCAGCCTGAAAGAAAAAGTCAGGAGAGAGAGTTGGAGGAGAGTGTAGAAGGGAAGACTAACAGAAAGGATGCCCAAAAGAGTAAAAAGAGAGAAAAAAATAAGATATGCCATCTGAAAGCCAAAGAATAAAATAGTAGAAGTAAATAATGCAGTAACAATAATATCATTGAATGTGAATGGATTAAACACCACAATCAAAATATATAGACAGATAGAATGGATTTTTAAAAAAAACACATGAACTATCTTCAACCTGTCAAGAAGAAACTCACCTTAGATCCAGGGACAAAAATTGGCTGAGAGTGAAAATTGGCAAAAGATATTCCATACAAACTGTAACCAAAAAAGAGTTGGAGTATCTATACTCATATTGGACAAAATAGAGTTTAAATGCAAAAAAAAGGTATAAGACTTGCAAAGGACATTATATATAATAAAAGGGATAATCTTCCATGAAGAGTTAACAGTCATAACTAATTATGCACCTAACCAGGGTGCCCCAAATTACATGAGGCAAACTCCGGCCAAACTGGAGGGAAACAGATGAGTGGAAACAAATAAACCTGAGTTCTTCATCTCTAATATTTGATGCATACCCACTCTTCTGAGAAAATTCAAATGTATTGCTCTGACAGATGACAAACATCCTTAGAGATGCAGAGCTGGCAACTCACACTACTTCTTAGTGAACACACTAGCTGGAATAAGGTACCTGTGCCTTTTTCTGACAGTTCTCTTTGTGTGATAAATGTGGTAAAGATTTTAAGTTACTTGGAGCTATTGAAGAGTTAAATGTTGGAAAAAAATGGATAAATAATACAAACAATAAAAAGCAGAATGTTAAAAGGAATAATAAAAGTCAAAATGAAAAAAATTGAGGGAAGAAATAGAGATCTCTACAATAATAATTGGAGACTTCAACACACCACTCACATCATTAGATAGAGTAACTAGACAGATCAGCAAAGAAACAGAGAACATGAACAATATGATAAATGAGCTAGACATAAAAGATATATACAGAACATTGCATCCCAAATTAGTGGGTTATATATACTTTTCAAGTGCTAATGGATCTTTCTCCAAGATAGACCACATGGTACATCACAAAGCAGGTTTCAATAACATAAAAAAATTGAAATTATACAAAGCAATTTCTCAGATCATAATGGAATGAAGCTGGAACACATAATAGATGGGAAATGGAAAAATTCATGTGTGTGAGGGCTAAACAACACAATCATAAACAACCAGTGGGTCAAAGAAGAAATTGTAAGAAAAATTTGTAAATATCTTGAGGTGAATGAAAATGAGAGCACAACCTATCAACTTCTGGAGTTCAGTAAAGAAAGTGCTGAGAGGAAAATATATAGCTCTAAATGCCGATATTGAAAAAGAAGAAAGGGCAAAAATCAAAAACCTAACTGAACTCCTACAGGAACTAGAAAAAGAACAGCAAACTAATCCCAAAGCAAGCAGAAGAATGGAAGCCATACTAAGAAAATCAAGGAAATGAACCAAGCAAAGTAATACATCAAAGACCATATGAGACACCGGATTTGAGAAAACTAATCAATGAGATTCAAGCAAACTTCAAAAATCAAATTAATGAGTTGAGAGAAAATATGGCTAAAGAGGTAAAGGACACCAAGAAGACACTGAGCAAGCACCAAGAAGAATTTGAAAACCTGAACAGAAAAATAAGAGAAGTCATGGGAATGAAAGACATGATCGGTGAGATTAAAATCATTGGAGTGAATCAGATGTGGCTCAAGTGATTGGGCTCCCACCTACCACATGGGAAGTGTCAAGTTCGGTTCTTGGTGCCTCCTAAAGAAGATGAGCAAGGCAGCAAGCTGATGCGATGGGCAGGTATGGTGAGCTGACAAAACAAGATAATGCAACAAGAGACATAAGAAAAACAGAATGAAAGACAAAACAAAAGCAGAGTGTGGAAGTGGCTAAAAATTAGGCACCTCCCTCCCACATCAGAGATCTTGAGTTCAGTTCCTGGTACCTCCTAAAAAGAAAACCAGCGCACAACAAACAGACAGCAAATGCAAGCAATGGGGAGGGGAATAAATAAAATAAATCTTTTAAAAAAGCATAATGGAGGCATAAAAAAACAGACATGAAATGATAGAAGAAAGAATAATTGATACAGAAGGCAGACCAGCTGAAATTGAAGAGAGAGATGAACAGAAAAAGAAAAGAAGAGAAATAATTGAGTTGAATGATGACATGAAGTTCAGCAACATAAGTGACATGGGATTTCTGGAAAGAGAAGAGAAGGGAAAAGGGGCAGACAGAAGATTGGAGGGAATAATGGCTGGAAATTTCCCAAAGCTCATAAAAGAAATGAATATCTATGTCCAAGAAGCACAATATACCCCAATCAAAATAAATCCTAATAGACCTACTCCATGACACATACTACCCAGAATGTCAAATGTAAAAGAGAAAGAGAAAATTATGAGAGCAGCAGGGGGAAGCAAACCATCATATGCAAGAGATGCCCAGTAAGACTTAGTGTGGATTTCTCATCCAAAATCATGTAAGCAAGACAGTGGTATGGTAAAATTAGGATACTGAAAGAGAAAAATTGACAGCTGAGAATTCTTTATCCAGCAAAATTGCCTTCAAATATGAAGGTGAGTTTAAAATATTCACAAACAAACATAAAGTAAAATACTTTGCAGGAAGTATTAAAAGGAAGTTTACATTCCAAAAAGAAAAGATGGGAGACAGAGGCTTGGAGGAGAGTGTCAAAGGCAAGAATAGCAGAAAGGATAAAAAGAATAAAAAGACAGACAAAAATAAGACATGGCATATGAAAACCAAATAATAAAATGGTGGGATTAAATAATGCATTTACAATAATATCATTGAATGTGAATGGATTAAACTACCCAATCAAAAGATATAGGCTGGCAAAATGGATAAAAATCAAGAGCCATCCATATACTGCCTCAGTTTAGATCTAGGGATACAAACTGGCTGAAAGTGAAAGGTTGAAAAAAGATACTCCATGCCAACAGTAACCAAAAAAGATCATGGGTAGTTATACTAATACAGGACAAAACAGATTTTAATGCTAAAAAGTTATGGGATACAGAGGGCCATTGTATATTAATAAAGGGGAAAATACATCAGGAAGAAGTAACAGTCATAAATATCTGTGCACCTAACCAGGGTGTCCCAAAATACATGAGTCAAACTCTGGCAAAAGAGAAGGGAGAAACAAGCATCTCTACAATAATAGTTGGAGACTTCAACACACCACTCACATCATTAGATAGAATTAGACAGAAGATCAACCAGGAAACAGAGAATTTAAACAATATAAATGAGCTAGACCTAACAGACATATACAGAATGTTGCATCCCAAATTAGCAGTTTATACATTCCTCTCAAGTGCTCAAGTAGTTATCTCCAGGATAGACCACACGGTATATCACAAGGCAGGTCTCAATAAATATAAAAAGGTTGAAATTATACAAAGCAATTTCTCAGATCATAATGCAATGAAGCTGGAACACATAACAGATGGGAAAGGGAAAATTCACAAGTGTGTGAAAGCTAAACAACATAATCCTAAACAATCCATGGGTCAAAGAAGAAATTGCAAGTGAAATTGGTAAATATATTGTGATGTATAGAAAATAAGAACACAGCTTATCAAAACTTTTTAGACACAGCGAAGGCAGTCCTGAGAGGGAAATGTATATCCCTAAACTCGTATATTAAAAAATAAGAGCTAAAATCAAAGATCTGAGAGAACAACTGGAATAACCAGAAAAAAACAGCAGCAATTCCCAAAGAAAGCAGAAGGAAAGAAATAATAAAGATTAGAGTAGAAATAAATGAAATTGGGAAGAAAAAAAAATGATAGAGAAAATGAACAAAACCAAAAACTGTTTTTTTTTTTGAGAAGACCAAAAAAATTGACAAATGCTTAGAAGACTAACAAAGAAAAAAGATAGAAGATACAAATCGATAAAATCAGAAATGAAAAGGGGGGAACTTATGACTGACTGCACAGAAATAAAATGATCATAAGAGGATATTATGTAAAACCATATGCCAACAAGCTAGACAACCTACATGAAATTGATAAATTCCTAGGAAAGCACAACCTACACTGATACTACAAGAAATACAAGAACTTAACAAATCCATCACATTTGAAGAGATTGAATCAATTATCAAAAATCTCCCAAAAAAGAAATATCCAGGATTAGATGGCTTCAGAAGTGAATTCTACAAAGAATTAACACCAATCTGGCTCAAACTCTTCCAAAAAAATTGAAGAGGAGGAAAACTTGCACATTTTGTGAAGTTAGCATCCCCCTAATACCAAAGCCAAATAAAGATACTACAAGAAAGGGAAATTACAGATCAATCTCTCTAATGAACATAGATGCAAAACTTCTCAACAAAATACTTGCAAATAGAATCCAACAGCATATCAAAAGACTTATATACCACAACGAAGTGGCATTTATACCTGATAGGCAAAGGTGGTTCAACATAAAAAAATCAATTAATGTAATACATCACATTAACAAATTGAAGGGAAAAAATCATATGGTCATCTTGATCAATGCAGAAAAGGCGTTTGACAAAATCCAGCATTCTTTCTTGAAAACAAGCACCTAGAATGATAGAAATAGAAGTAAAATTCTTCAACATGATAAAAGGCATATATGAAAAATCCACAGCCAACATCATACTCAATGGGGAAAGGTTTAAAGCTTTCCTTCTTAGATTAGGAATGAGATAAGGAGGCCCACTCTCATTTTTGTTATTCAACATTAGGTTAGAAGTTTTATCTAGAGCAATTACACAGGAAAAAATATAAAGTATCCAGGTAAGAAAATAGGAAGTAAAACTCACTCTTAGTGGATGACATAATCCTATATTTTAAAAATTCTGAAATGTTTATGACAAAGCTGCTTGAGTTAATAAACAAGTTCAGCAAAGTGGCAGGATACAAGAAAAATATGCAAAAATCAGTAATGTTTCTGTACACTGGTATTGAACAATCTGATGAGGAAATCATGAAAAAATTTCCATTTACAATAGCAATAAAAAACTCAAATACCTAGGAATCAATATAACCAAAGAAGTACAGGACCCGAATTCACAAAAACTACAAAACAATGCTAAAATAAGTCAAAGATGACCTAAGCAAATGAAAAGACATTCTGTGTTCATGGATTGGAAGATTAAATATCATGAAGATGTCAATTGTGCCAAAAATGATTTCTAGATTCAATGCAAGAGCAATCAAAATTCAAAAAGCCTACTTTACAGAAATAGAAAAGGGAATTATCAAATTTATTTAGAAAAGAAAGTGCTCCCAAATAGCCAAAAACTTCATAAAAATGAGAAGTGAGGTTTGAGGACTTTCACTGCCTGACCTTGAAACATATTACAAAGCCACAGTGGTCAAAACAGCATGATATTGGCAAAAAGATAAACACATTAATCAGTGGAATAGAAATGAGAGTCCTGAAATAAATCCTCACCTCTATGGTCAACTGGTTTTTGACAAAACTGCCAAATCCATATTAACAGGACCAATCATTCTCTTCAACAAATGGCACTGGAAACACTAGATATCTGTAACCAAAAGAATTAAAGAGGACCCCTATCTCACTCCCAATACAAGAATCAACTCACAATGGATCAAATACCTAAATATATAAAAGCCAGGACTATAAAAATACTAGAATAAAACATAGAGAAACATCTTAAAGATCTTGTAATTGGTGGTTTCTTGGAGCTTACACCCAAAGCAAAGCAATAAAAGACAAAATAATAAATGGGAACATCTCAAAATTAAACCCTTTTGCACCTCAAAGGACTTTGTCAAAGAGTGAAAAGGCAGCTGACTTAATCAGAGAAAGTATTTGGAAATCACATATCCGATAAGTGTTTACTGTTCTCTATATAAAAAGAAATGCTACAATTCAACAATAAAAAGGAAAATGAACTGATTAAAAAATCGGCAAAAGAATTGAATAGACATTTGTCCAAAGGAGAAATAAAATGATGTAAAAACAGATGAAAAAATATTCAACATCACTAGTGATTAGGAAATGGAAATCAAAGCTACAATGAGTTATCATTTCACACCTATTAGAATGGCCACTATTAAAAAGGCAGAGACCTACATGTGTTGGATGTGGAGAGGTAGGAATACATTCATTGTTGGTGGAAATGTAGAATGGTACAGCCAGGTCAGCCAGGGTGAGAGAGCAGAACCCAGGACACCATCTGGCCCTTTTTCCTCCACCCCAGGCTAAGGCTGGAATACTGAAGAACAGGGGCTTCCAGGTCTGAGGTTATCCTCTGACCCATCTCCTGTTGACCCCATTCAGAGCCAGGTATATGCATGAAATAGCAGGAGGTTTGTGGGCACATGCACAGACCACTATACTATACATCTATTTCATTTCTTAGTAATCCTTTTCTGGCTTTTACATTATACAGTATAAATTTGGATATCTCAAGCTTTCTGTCCTCTCAAAGGGATTCTAGCACACTTGAACTGGCAAAATGAATCATAGCTAGAAGAAAAAAAATTCTTTTTTACCCCATAGCTTCAGGGAACCAGATTCTCTTCTGCCTGATAAAACTGTCCTCATTGATGTCATTCCTAGCAAAGGAGTCCTGTGAGTCACCTGGACTTTATGGTGGTCATTAGATCCTGTGAATAAAACCTTCAGCCTCCAACCCATTCTCATTCTTAATGGTCTTCTAACCTGCTAACTCAACGCCTGGATAATAATATTTAAAGTAATCTTGCTTGGGAAAGTTAAATACTTACTTTGTCTTGTGCATGCACAGGGGTGAACCAAAACTATGACTATGCTATATATGTTTTTATTTAAATTGAGTTCCAAGGTCTTTCCCATTAAAATGTATAAATGGCAATTTCTGGATAGCTGCAGAGATTTGACCCCATGTGACTAAGGAGGGGACCCTTGGATTCACTCAGCATGACTGTAATGCTCAACAGTCCTGGAGGAATGGCCCTGCTGGTCAGGCCCTCAGTGGGCACAGAAGCTGACAAGGCGCTCGACCTCCCCTAGGGAGCTTCCGGTCAATTTTCAGGTTGATTTAATGTAAGTTTGCTTGTTTAGCCCACGTGACAGAGTTACCTAGAGACCAACAGTCAAAAGTGGACAGGAAGAAAAGGCCTCCTGTTCTCAGGTCACTTCATTGATGTCTGTGTGCACTCAATAAGTAGATAGGACCATACATTTATAAAGCTTTGTAGTTTAACCCATGCCTTTGCTGACTTCTTCCCCCTGGACCAATGGGAGGTGGTTCTGTCAGAATGGAAAACCACTGATCCTCATGTAGAAGGCAATTAGAAGCAGCCACACTGCCTACAGCAAGAGACCTGAGACTTAGAGCTGTTGGAGGGCAGCTTTTCCTGAGGAAGAGCAGCCCCAGGAGACCTCAGGCCACCTCACTCCCACCATTCCCCTTGCTCAACAGTCACTGCTGGGACACCTGCTCTATGCCAGAAATGAAAGTAACCTCTTGTCATTGGGAATAAAGCCAGCAGGGCCTTGCTGTCCCAACCAGCAGAGCCTGAGCAGGGGAACGCTGGGTCAGTGCTTGACTACTTTGGCCAGCTGGGCTTTCTAGTTGGTCAAGGAGTCTCAGTGTAAAGGGAGGATTCCTTCTCAGAGATTGATTGAGATATACTCTTGCCCTAAATGTGGGTCTCTGCTGAGTGACTCTCACTGCACTCTAGACCAGTGGAAGTCCAAAGATGCAGTAAAAATTCATCCTCTGCTATATTAGATTGCACTAGATTTATTAAATATTTCTACATGATGTCTCTGCTCTCAAGCACTTTCCAGGTCTGTAAGTGACACTCCTCAGATACCAATGTCTTCTGCAATGTCCTGGATTAGATTTGGGACCTGCCATTTCTGTCTTTGAGGGGAAAGCAAAGACATACTTCTGAATAACTTAACAAATCATGTCCATGTACAGCTGTGCCATATCACCAAGGCACTGGACTTTTGAAAGCCAGAGTTTGCACTCTGCTCCTCACCTGTCTTGAAGAGGCCACCATGAGTGTCTGGGTGACATCTGGAACCCTGGGGAAGTGGAGGATAACTGAGAAATGTCTACAACTGAAAACTCAGAATTGCCCCACAATTGATCTGGATATCCCCATTCTAGAGTAAGCCAAGGAATGATGTTAAAAATCCTTAACAAGGTGAAGGCTGGAAGCTGGACAGGGCCCTGGAGGCTCAAGGCAGGACCATGGGTTTACCCTTTAGGTTCAGATAAACAGGGAAGCCCAGAGAGGAACTTCAGGTGAGCTCAGGGCAGGGACTGTACCACCTGGATTCCAATGGTTGCAGTGTTTAATTGGTAATGCTATGCCCTACATGTCTGTAGGTCATCAGAATTATGATCACCTCCTTCCCACACCCCTGACATGTAACATATTTCAATTTTCCCCAGTTAGATAGGTTATGGCCAGGACCATCTGGCCATAACCACAATGCAAGACTTTGGACAAAGATCTCCACCATCTCAGGCAGGAGCTGTGAGTTCTAAGGGCTTGGGTCCTAATGTCTCTTTTAGGATATGTCAGTAACAGCATGACTGAGTGTGTAAACTGGTGAACTCCCCAGACAGTGGACCTGAGAACTAAATGGCTGCAGCAGCATCTTGGCCAGCAAGGAAGATTGTGAGTTTTCCTTCCATGGTAAGGAATAAGGACAGTGAACCAGACACCAGAGCTCAACGATAATCATCAGGGCCCAGTCAGAGGGAAGTGGCCTCCATGGACCTCACAGAGAGACTGGAAGCCTTCTGGGGAGTTTCTGGGTTAAAACAAATTGTGGAAAGAATGTTAGCATGCTAGAAGTCCCAGTGCACAAGGATGAATAAAGCTTATGAAATGAGGTCAGTTGTGGCTTTTGAAGCTGCATCACAAATGTTATCCTGAAATGAATAGAAGGAAAAGGTCAGAGACCAAGATCCCAGAAGGATTCAAATCTAAGAGAAA
The DNA here is from genome assembly GCA_029593785.1 of Cabassous unicinctus. Classification (NCBI taxonomy): domain Eukaryota; kingdom Metazoa; phylum Chordata; class Mammalia; order Cingulata; family Chlamyphoridae; genus Cabassous; species Cabassous unicinctus. Next base: position 6,580 of record JAQZBX010018754.1, on the reverse strand, counting down.
GGATGGACCATGGGACTCCTAGAGGAGGACCGAGGATGCATAGTACTTCCTGCTCTTAGGCCATTTGCTAATAATCTTCCTCTGGCACTTTTATTTGCACATTGTAAGTTTTGATATTTTTACATTCCTCCATCCCTGTTCCCCCACTCACTGTTGATGCAATTCCAGAATTCCTCTTGAAAGCTATGGTTCCATACCTGATGGTCATGGAAATCTCTGCACAAGAACCAGAACAAATTCCCTCTTCCTTCAAAGCTGTAAAGATGAAGCCAATTTTTTAGGTCAAGAAATGGTCCTTGTTAATGCGATTTTTGCAGATATTCACATTATTTATTTTTTTTAATTATTTTTACCTTTATTTTTTATATTTAATAATTGAAAATATAAACAATATAAAATACAAACATATTCCTTTTTAGAGGATGTTGCTATGCCCTGTGAAAGCTCCTTCAAACCTAAATTCCAGGATTTCTGATGGCCTTTCTCAGCTATGCACTGCGTTGGCATGTGGTAGATGCTCCATAAGTATCCAGACAATGAGGGAGATAAACAGAATCCATTTTCCTGCCCCAGACTTCCCTGGGCCCTCATTGCACACTGACCTCTAGCTTGAGTGTAACACACTGCCTTTCTCTCTGCAGGTGATATATGGGTCTCTTCTTCCCACTAACACTATTCTCCTGATGGGCAGGGTACAGCCTAGTCCACATCCACAGGCAGCTGAGCACCCATAACTGAAGTTCCAAGAAGACTTCTGTACCAGTTTCTCACCAAACCTCATTGTCTTGATCATTGATTGTAGGGTGGGGGTCGGCAAGGATGGGGAAAGAATGACCTAGAAGTGGTGGTCGTGAGGATGAGTTCTCCCAAAGGCTGTCTCTGAGACCCCAGCCTCCCTTTTCTCCCCAGAGTGCCCTGAGCACCATTCAAAGCTCTCTTTGACACCTTTGCCCTTACAGGGGAAGCTCCTAGGATCAGCCTTGTAGTGGAAACTATCAGATATGTGGTACAAAAGGTTCAGCTTTGCGCTTCCTCAGTCAGAGCCCCCCCACTCACATTCCCCACTGCTCAGTAGACAGGAGACTTTCTACCTGACCCAAAGTCCACTCTGCTTATCCGTTGGTTATCAGGGCCCTGTCTGGCTATCACCATAGGGATGGCTCCATTTAGAGTTCTTCTCCCCATATTTGAAACAGATCTCTGCATTCACCTCCAGCCCATGAGGAAAAGAGATGAGAGGATGGTTCCAAGGCTGCAGATTCACATCTGGGCAGATGATCATCAACCCAGCACTCTCCTTCCCACCCTGCCAGCCATGAGCAGGCTGTGAACATGAGCCAACCAGGCCTCCAGCCTCCTAGAAAACCAGCTAATGCCAAGGGTCAGTCCACTGTCATGCCCCTTCCAACTGCCCAGGCCTCCCTAACTCAAACACACTGGGAGTGGGAAGTGCTGTGGGGCTGCTCATGAAGGATCAGAATATCTGCCCAGCCTTAATTTCACTGCCTTGTGTCACCTATCTTACCTTTGGATGTCTCTTGGTAAATGGACAGAGTATTCTGTGGTGGGTGTTGAACCAATTCCATTCTTGTAGCTTTGAAATAGGCTCTCCCTTCCAGTTTTCCCGAGGTGAGAGACTTGGGATGCTGGGAAACAATAAGAAAACATCTTGTTCTCCCAAGCATCTCTGCCTAAGTGAGCTGGGTTGGAGGGTCTCTTTAGAATGTGGGTGCCTGGTTACCAGAGTTCTAAGTTCTGTTGGCTTATATCTCCAAAGAGTGAGGTTACTTCTTGGGGTTCCATTACCTATCCAACTTCCTTGGATAAAACCTCTCTTAAAGCTGATGCCTCTTTAACAACTCTCTCATGTCAATTTAACTCTAAAGTTGCATGGGAAAGGCCTGAGAAATTCAGGACCCAGTATTGGGGAGATAGGGCTGGCTTCAAACCTCTCTCCTTTTTCTACCATATCTGTGAACCTGAAGAGGTCGTTGTGCCTCTTGGGCCTCCAGAGTCTCCTCACCAGATCCATAAAGATAATTCTAGCTTTCACACCCTAGTGACTTTATCAGATGTATATGGAACAATCTCTATGAAACTCATGAGCTAATGTGACATCACTAATACATGAATTTAAGTGATGGAAGAATTACATGAAGGAATGGGAAGAAGCAGGGATTTCAACTCAAGACAGGCCTGGTTCTCATTTATGAGATCATGGAAAATTTACTTAACTTCTTGGTTTCATTTCCCAGTCCCCAACATGATGGCCTTGAATTTCAAAGAAAATCAGATATCACCATGTGAATCAAATCCCTTTAATGGCTACCCATTATATTTAGAGTCAGATTAAGTGCCTCCTTTTAGTTTATGTTGTGGAAAGCCTCCAAAGTGTTTCCAAGTATCTCTGCTTCCTGGTATACAGGTTATTGTCTAATCTCTTCCTCTTAGGTGTGAACTGGACTTAGTTACTCTCTCCTTATCAATAGAATATGGACAAAGTGATGATATATCATTTCCAAAATTGATAAACAAAACACCTGTGATTTCTGTCTTGCTAAATCTATCTTTTGCTGTATCTCTATCTCTCTATCTATATTCTCTTACTTTATCATATATATCATTCTGGGGAAGCAGTCTGTGATATTCAGAGGCCCATATGGCAAGTAACTGAGGGAGAGTCCATATAAAAGACAGAAAGGAATTCAAACCCTCAGTCCAAACTGCCAATAACACATGAGTGACTTTGGAGGCAGATCCTTCCCAAATCAATCCTCAGTTGGGACTACTCTTCAGTCTGGGAGAGATATTGGAGCAAAATCACACAGCTTGGCCTTGACTGAATTCTTTGCTCATGGAAACTGTACAATAACAAATATTTGTTGTTGTAAGCCAATAAATTTAGTCATAGTGTTGTCATATATTAATAAATAGCTAATATAATCTACCAGGCCCCAGGACCTGTCCCTCCCCTCCTCCCTCCCTCCCTACCTCTCCTCACCTCCTTTCTAAACTCCTCTTAGGCTAAACACACTTCAGCCTCAGTCTTCAAATTTGTGCCTTATCCTGGAACACTCTTCACACACAGGTGCAGGGCTGGCTACTGTTACTCATTCTGAATACAGCATAAATGCCACCCTAGTGACTCCTTTTAGGTCCACTCACCTAGCATCTCCCAGAACCCCCTCTTGCAGCATCCTGCTTGGTATTCTGTTGGGGAGGCAAATCTGAGACATCCAATTTCTTGTCCTCCACTGATTTAATAAACTTCTTTCCTTGAGTGACAAAACTCAGTGTGGTAGTCAATTCTCTGGGTTAAGCATGGAGCTAGAGGATCTGTGAGGTGATCACCTAAAGTTTGGCAACCCAGTTGGGACCCAGTGAACTCTCAGAGCATTTTTGTCTGGTGGACTCATTGACCCCCAAGTTGGGGCATCCCTGAGCTCGGCTCTGTATCTGCAGGAGCATCTTGTTTTCAAAAGCCAGTATCATGACTCCTCGTCTCTGGCATTGAGGATCCTGAAAGCAGCCAATCAGGAAGGAAACAGGCAGCACATGAGACCCCTGCAGCCTCAGTGAATACTGATTTTCTTATCAAAATTATTAATTGTTATCTAGAGCGAAGTTTTAAATCTCCCACTGAAGCTGCAGGAACCTAGACTACCCCTGGTCCTTGGTTTTGGCTTAGGTTTGGAGCTGGGTGGGCCTGGGATTGTAGATTAGACTTCTACACAAGAATCCAGCCCTTATGTATAAGAGAGAGACCTCCCACTGGTATCCTGGTTGTGCAATAAATTCTGATCAATAAACATACAGTGTAACTCACCCAAGTACTGACAGAGAGTCACAATGGGCAACAAACAGAGCTCTAGAATGAAAGAGAAGTGTGATCCACTAGATTGCATCTCAAAACATTGGGAACAATTAGCTTATGAACCCCTATAATTAAAAAGAGAATATTTCTGAGTAAAAGTGCATGGCCACATATAAATTAAAGCATGACCAGGAATGCCACCAAAGGAACCTCTTGAATATAATACTATTTTGCAACTAGAAATATATTATAAAAAACTTAGTAAATGTGATGAAATACCATACATTTAATGTTTTGGGCATGATGTGATGTTAGCAAGTCACAGGCCTAATACAATCTGCTAACAAAGCAAAGAGAAGAAACTACACCCTGATTGCAGCCCCTCAGAGAAAGTGCTGGGCTTGTTCCTTGTTCCCACTGCTCCTCCAGCACCTTATGAAGGAGGAGGAGAAGGGGGGGGAGGGTGATCCTGAACTTCCCTTAGATCCTCCAGAAATGGCTTCCCCACCTCTTATTCAGAGTGGTACCCAATTTGGCCAGGGAACCCTCCCACACCTGGGCAATTCCAACTAATGTGGATGGCAGCTGGGATTGTTAATTGAGGCCATCCAAGAGGGTACTTGTTTGTACAAACTTCATTCTCCACTTCAGACTTATAAAATTAGAAAAATTGAGTTTCAAGTTACAAGGAAGATCCCAAGAAAATGGAAAATATTTTCAATTCTTATTACAATTCATATTCCTAGTTGGGTGGACATACAGACCTTATTGTATGTGCTGTTAATTTTGGAAGAAAGAATAATAGTATTAGAAAAAGACCATGACCAATATAATGGCCTGGAAGATGCAGAATTAGAAAGGCATTGAGATCACTTCTGTCCTAGAAAAATAACTAAAGGATAAGTGGACACTGTCTGGAAGGCTGTTCTGTAGCTAAGGACACCAGGGGAAAGCTAGACACCAACCAGAAGAGACAGGGGTGAAGGAAAGGATTTTTGGCTGGCTGGAAAAGTCCACTGACTAAAGCTGCAGCAGTAGCTGCTGAAGCCCATTCCCCCACCCTCATAGCAAAAAGCAGGGGGTCTACTGGCCCCTGACATGTGGCTGCAGACTGAGGGGGTTGCAGGGGCCCTTTTCCCAAGACAGGGGAGAGGGAGGGACACAGCCTACCACAAATTCAGATTTTGGCCAGTGAACTGGGCTTACAGCATTGGAAGGATCTCACACTTACAGGCTGGGTAGGGCCATGATATTGTTTGCCCTTAGAGCCCACAAGGAATGAAAGATAATTTGCCTTCTTAAACACCCTCCCTATTGTCCTGGGCTTGTTCTTGAGGACACAGAGTAAGGGAGTGTGTGGCCAGCCAAGGGAGGAGAACAACTTCTGAAAAAGTTGTGAAGCTTGATCCACCCTGGGGATATCACTTCTGTCCCAGCCATGGATTTACAGTGAATGCATTTCCCCCTAGCATCTGGAGTCAGGGCTGACAGGTCTGCCAAAGACCACCATCTGCTAGCAGGCCAGAAAAGTGCATGAAAAGAAATTAAATAAATGAATAAACAGACAATCAAATGACCTTAATGCCTTCTTCCCCCAAGGCCCTTGGAAACTAACCTGCACATCATTACTGGGTACTTAGCTCTGATTTGAGCAGTTGAACAGGGACAATCCTTAAAACAAAGAACAAGCAGAACCAAGAATCAAAGAACAATGGTAGCACACAACTACTTAACAGTAAATCCCTTGGCAAGAGGGAGAAACTGAACATCAGAGTAAATTCAGCATCATGATAAGATGCCAAGACATCAGCACAAAATTACAAGCTATACTAAGACAAAAATACATGACTCAGGCAAATGAACAAATCAAAGTCCCAGATGAGACACAGGACTTGAAGCAACTAATGAATGAGGTTCATACAGGTCTCCTAATACAATTCATGGGGTTGAAGGACAGCATGTCTTAAAAAATAAAAGACATTAAGGAGATACTGGGTGAGCTCCAATTGGTTGCTTCTCCCATGTGACCCACTGTTCACCATGGGATTTGTTGTTCAGTGAGGGCTTCTCTGGGCTGTGGGACCCTTCCTGGCTAGCCATGCCTGGCCAATCCAGCCTTCAGCAACCATCACACTGCAGAGATGATGGCTAACATTTTCAGCAATAAAGTGTCTTTTTAATTAAGGTTGAGGTGAAACTCTGCCTTTGAAATCTACAAGGATGACTACACCCTTTATCTGACTTATTACTCTATTTTAAATGTTTTAAGTAGCTGTGATATTAGATAAAACCTTTGAGTTTTAACAAGAATCTTTGCAAATATCCATTATATTTACCCTTGTGCTATATAAAAGTTTTAACACTTTAAATACCATAGGCAAATCCATTTCAAAATTTATATTTATCACCTTTATCACCTCTATTAGAGAATGTGCTTTGGATTGCTAAAATGAGTTAGTTAAAGTTTTGAACATGACTTATACTAGAAGAAGAAATTACATATTATTTTCTTCCTTCCTTTTCTAGTAATGATTTTTAAAATATTTTTGCCCATGTTTTTATCAACCTGCCAATCAAGTGGCATGAAGTTTCTTATTCAGACAGCTTTAATGTTTCTGAAGTATTTCTGATACTAGTACTTCACACAAGCCTGAATTCTAACTTTTTGTTCCAACTATTGGATTAACAGCAACAACATAAAAGGCAAAATATTACTCAATACAAAAATACATCATATCAAAATAAAAATACCTCAAAAGTGACAAA
>JAQZBX010018753.1:17096-34418 GCA_029593785.1 Cabassous unicinctus | reverse complement strand
ATGTACAGCAACAGGTGGCAAGCTGGATTTGACTCAGAGCCATGGTTTGCCGACACCTGATATACGTGAATCTACCTCATCATTTTACTAGGTGCCTCGTACTCCATTTAATGGCTGAATAAATTTCATTTAACTAGTCTCCCATTGATTTTTTCCCCATCATTTTCCAGTAGAAGCTCATTGAACCAAGCACTCCTTTCCAACTAGCTGGATTAGCTGATGTTCCTTTTCCATCCCCTGCAAATGCTGAATGCTCTCCATGGCATCCTGAAATGTCATGCCCAGCAGTGTTACCTGTGTTATTTTGTACTCATGTCTTGAGCTCTCTGCTTACCAGCTTGGTCCCAAACTTATTTAAACATTAGTATTCATTGTCACATACAATTAAATAAAATATTACATAAACTAGAGAGAGAGAATTACCAAAAAAGATCATTGGTTCCATGAAAACTAACTTGATCATTTTTTGGAAAGACCAGATCAATGTAAATTGCTTTGCAAAAAAAAAAAAACAACCGAAAACTCCAAACAAACAAAAAACCTGTCAAATTAGGTACAGATGAGATAACTACAAAAGACTGAAAACCAAGGGGCATTTGGTGGGCAATGGGCATGAAGGTCCCCACATTAGTGCTCAGAAAGTGTAGAACTAACTGCCAGATGGTCATCTGGGCTCAGGCACTGCCCTGCTTCCTCCACAATTCTCAGAAGCTAGACTTGACCACAGAACTGCCTCTTCCCCTCATTTGCCCCACACTCCCACCTTGCAGACTCATCTTTTCTGGGTCTTGGAGACGTTGTATCTCTTATTTTTAGCCCATGTTTTCAGACTCTCTGGCTGTGAAAGTGTAGCAACCGTGAGCTTCTCTTTCTCACCTTAAAGGCCTGGTCCGTTAACATTTAAACTAGCTCCCGTGCCATATTTACGTTTTTGTCTTCCATGCTTTATTTCCTTAGCATACTGCCTGTTCTGCTCCCCTATTTCTTTCCCCAAGCAGAAATCTATCTTATCTGACATTGCAAAGCAGTTAACATTGATTCTGGTGAATGGTCTTCTTTGATTTTTGCTACAGGGAGACTTTAGTGCAAATTCACATATACTGTTTTCTCAAACAAATAGAAAAATATGTTCCACATCCATCGTGCTGGGTGTGCCAGGCCTGCTATTTTGCAACTCACTGTCTCATCTCTTTTATTTGCTTTATCTGTCACTGTCAATCTTTTCCTAATACTTCATCCTTTATGCAGATTCCTTCCTTGGAGCCGAATTTGGCAGTGGAGTTTGCCTAACTAATGGAGACCATATGCTCTGCAATTATATTCCCCTAAAACATCCAGATTTGTTAGCAAATATTGGAGAAGGCAAGTTGAGAAACTGGAGTGGAAAGAACTGTCAGGAATTGGGACATTCTGACAGAGAAGCCTGCCTTTGCTGACCCCTGAGAATGAGTTCTGGTTTGGACTGGTATTGGCTTAGGTGAAAGAGGAATTTGTTCTTGAAAGCATCAACCATTGGTGCACTGTTCTTCAAATGGCTAAGTGACCCTCTTACGTATTCCCAATAGCACACTAGTTACCCTCCTGTAGGTCCATTTAACATATGACAGTTACCTTTTTATTAGTTGACCACTTCCTCTTCAGACTGGAGGGCAGGGATCATGACATTACTCCTTGTTGTGTCCCCAGAACCCAGTAGAGGCATGCTGGTGTAATAGCTGAATACCCCTAATCTAGGAGATCTAGCCTCCTGAAAAGACTTCAAACTCAAAAGATTCTGAAGAAGATTTAAATCATGGCCCAAAAACTGCAGCACAAGCCTTTGTCTGTCACCCTGTTGGAGGCAAGTGTGGGATAAGAGGAGTAAAACTTCCAGCAGGTGGTCTCAGGTTTTAGTAAGTTATATGCAGGGGAAAAGAACTTTGTCTGTCTTGTGTAGATGGCAAGAAAGGGTAACTAGCTTGGGAGCAGTTAGCTCTGCAGAGGAACTTCCCAGTTTTCCAAGGGCCTACCTGATGGAGCCCATTTCTTTAGAGGCCTGCATGCTGGAGCCTTCTGGAGAAACACATGGTCCCTCTGGGGAACAAGGCAGACATGGGTCCTGGCATGCCCTGCAGGTGTTCTCAGGTGTCACATAGGACAGAGGTTGTTCCTGTCCCTAAATGCCCACTGTCGTCTTGGGCTGGTACATGCTGACCATCCTTGTGGAGGCATGGGGTCTGTTTGCACTCACAGCTGGAAAGGCCAGCCCAGGGCTCCTATGAGCCCACCAACGTGCCTTTATCAGAGAGAGAGAAAGCAATCAGACAAGATCTCCCCCACCCCCATGGCCACATAACTGCTACAGAGACACAAGAATCACTCCTTGTTTTAGAACACAAATACATAAATTTTTAATCTGCGAAAAATACAAAATGAAACCATGTACAAGTTATGTACAAACTCTTTTTACAAGACAAGAGAGTTATCACTGGTTGTTACAGATGACAGACTTGGGTAGATCATTCCAGAGCACCAGCATTTATTCTCTCCACCAATTCCTGTTAGGTCATAGTAGTAATAATAATAATAATAACAATAGCAATAATAAGGGCAACATTCTCAAGTCTGAAGGACAGATGGATGAGCCACGCTCTTTTCCCTTAATGAGCGGGTAGGCTGAACTCTGTGAATGTATGTTTTTGTTTTTTACTTTGTCCCCTGAAGAAACCTTGAGTACAAGGTTTCCTTTCAGCATCTGGGTGGTGGGACGTGGGCCAGAAGTTTTAAGCAGGATGTGATTGTGCCACCTGGGAATGGAACTTTTTTAATTATGATTTCCAGGCAGACCTTGGTTTATGTTTGAAATGTTGCAGTTCTAGTCAAACGTGTCTCAGGAAGGAAAGGGGAGAGAGCTTCTCTCTGGAGTGGACGGCGGCTCTGGCTTTAGTGTCAGGCTTGCTGGCAGGGCTCCCTTACCTGCTGACTGCCTTCTCCATTGAAATCCCATGTGGGGAAAGATCTGGGTTGCTCGGGCAAGCCTGAGTCAGTGCTATGTGTACATTTCCATCTAATATTCTAAACAGCGGGGCCTGGTAATGCTTCCTAAACAAAACACACTGGGGAGCTAGGGTGTCACTTTCATCCCTGTTCTGATGAATGGCATGGGTAGGAGAAGAAGTAATAAAGAAGTCCTACAGGAGTTAAATTGGACCTGAAGGATACCTTCTTAAATGGAAAATTTACTAGCTTTCATCTGGCCAAAAAAAAATCTCTCCTCATGCTGCTTGTCCAGAAAAGCCACCAAAGTGAAGTGATCTGTAGCATTTGTTTTAAGAATCCTAAATCCAAAGCTGCCAGCGTGTGTGCTGTTCTGTGATGGGATGAGAAACAATGTAGTGACATGAGCAGGGAAGTGTGAAAGAAGATGCCCACCTCAGGAGCCCACTCTTTTGGATCCTTCTCCAGATAGCGTACCAGTGATACAACCCCCTGTCCAGCCTCTGTTTCCCATGGCAACCAAAAGAAGAAATACTGGCCAACTGACCACCCACTCATGACGGCCCATGAGCTCTAGGTGTAAAGACACATAAGCATAACTCTTTCCCTTGTCAAGTGAGTCATTTTACTTCTGAGTCACCATCTCCAATGCCCTTCAATTCCAACCTCATAGATGACCCTCTTTTCATAAAATTCTCTCGTTTCCCATTTTCCTGACTCTGGAGTATCCTAGATCTCCTGTCCTAAGAATAGGGCTCTTATGTCAACTTCACTTTATTCCTTTTAACCTCCAAAAAAAAGGTCATAGTCCCTCCACAGTACTCTGCCAGCTGATCTTGCAAATCTACACTTTCTCCTTAGGAAAGCTCATCCATGATCCATGCTTTACAGGTACCTCCTGGCATCTGACTCCCAAGTCTACAAGGCCTGCTGAAACAACTCTCCTCAGCTCCAATTTCCCCACTCCTCTTGCTTCCAAGGCATTCCTTTATGGAAGGCTTTCACTCTCTTCTAGTCTGGATGAATCCAATACAGTAATTCTCAGTTGACCTCCACCTCCCCTTCCTTTTTTTTTTCCTTCGATGATCTTTCCAACTCAACATGATTCTGTTCTCAAGGTTCAGAAGAAGTGTTCCCTTCACAAAGAACCTTTTCTAAACTATTCTGATAGCCATTGCCCCGAAATCCAGCTGAAACAGCAGCCCCTGCAATGCCAACCAAACGTCTAGAACAATTATGATCCAAACACTTGCTATTTAGTACACACACTTATTCAAAACTTATTTACTGACCACATGTCTTGTATAACATGATCTTTTTTAAATATGAAAGTCTTATGTTCCCAGTTAGGCAAGTAGGCTGTCTTTCCTTTTTTTAATAATTTTTTTTTAGGCTGTCTCTCTCTAAAGGTCTTAGACAGGAAGAAGCAAAATGTAGCTATTCAATAAATATCTATTAGCTGTTACTGATTAACATTCCCCACCCTGTCACAAACTAGCTGCTCCCTATCTTTATACCTGGAATGTTGCCCCTCAAACTTCACCAAGTCCTCTTTATCTTTCTTTGGCCAAACCTAAATCCTCTTTTCTCTGGAAAGCCTATCCTGCAAACCACTTGAAACCAGAGCATGTCTCCTTGTATTAATTACTATCATAGTGAAAGGTGGTGCTATAAAGTTAGTGTTTACTCTTAATTTTTCCTAATGGCTCAGTGAGTGTTTTTTGTCTTTCTAGTTGGATTACAAGCTTGTTGACAGCAGTACCTATATCATCCTCATTCCTTAAAACCCTTCCATCCCCTTAACAAATATTATGGAATGCTAACTGGTTACTAAGCAATAGCCACCTGATTATCTGGCAGAATGATTTATTCATGGGAATTTATAATGGCAGTTCTAGACTATTGATTGTGGTCTATAATTTGTTGATGGCCTGCCCTGTATTCTTACTATAGTAATATCTAGAAAATAGTATGCTTGGCAGGTTTAAAAATGTATGAATATCTATTCCTTCTCTTTCACCTACTCTGTGAATCTATTGCCGTCCTTCTGGTAATTCAGTAGAGTAGGGATGTGCTTTGACCAGAATTCCCCATGACAGGGAACAAGATATGTAAGGGAAGGTGGTACTGCACATGCTGAGCTGGTGACTTGCAATGTGCACTCTCTAGAACTCCATGCTGCTGAGAAAACGTTCAGCTTTGTGTGCCCTCTCACGGTGACTTCCAAAAACCAACATCTCAAAACTTTTGTAGGCATTGGCATCTACCACTCTTCACTCCTTTTGGTGGCTTCCTGTGATTTTCTAAATCCAATCCCAACTTCTTAGTTTGGCCCTTAAGATGATCTACTTTCTAGCCCCTTCCAAAAAGTCTTCATTTTAGTTTCTCTCTGCTCCTTTACTCAAACTTGTCACTGTAGATGAAAAGATCTGGGTTGAAGTCACAGTCCTACCAACGTATTGTGGCTCATTAAGTCGCTTCTCCCTGCAAAGTCCTCATACCCCATATCTCTTCTCCAGACATCTATTTCTGATGAAATACCATTAAGTGATAACATTCCTCTGAATTTCCCCCTACCCATAGAGTTCAATGCAATCTCTTCCTCCTCTCCAGCTGACTCTTGACACTAGTATGTGTCCCTGGCTGATGGTGCAAATGCTGTTTATATCTTTTTGTTTTTGTTTTCTTCCCAGCAACTTGAGGTCTGATCTGAATCTGGCCTATCATTTACATGTAAATGAGGGAAAAGAGGAAGTTCTGGTAGAGATTGTCTAACACAACATTCCTTCCCCAGTCTCAGCATGTGGAGCTGTGATATTATAGAGCCTTAAACTGTTGTAGGTTATGAGGGACTGCTCTTTGGGCACACAGGTTCCCTTCTCTCTGTGCATGTTTTAGGCAAGCACACCATACGAATAGCAATTGGGCTCTACAGTTTCTTGGGAGATAAAAATAAAAAATAAAAATTCTCTGAATTGTCTTATTTTTATGACCATATTGAAAATGTTGACAATGGGTACTGCATGGGTTACAACCAATCAGAACAGACTCCACATAAACAAATTAATGACCCCACTGGCACAAAGCTGGCTGGAAATCATTACTACCACTATTCTCATAAATCAATCTGAAGAGTCTCATCTCTTCCTCAAATAAACATTGCATTTAAATGTTAAATCATCTCTGCTGGATAGAAAAAAAATGCTCTTAGGGAGCATGGGGGTGAGGAGGGGAGGGGCGGAAAGGTAATTTGCCACATAGGTTCTAAGTGAATTCTCAGCTCTTTTGCTTAAGAGGGTGAGTCAAATCATCATCAGTGAAAGATCTTTCAAGGACCATTGGGATGCGTGATTTTACCACTATTCCCAAAGCATCAACATAGGAACAGAATTTTTAAAATGGACCAATTTTGCACTCGTGCTCAATATCCAAGTTGAGTGGATTTGCTTAGTCTGCTCAGAGCCAAGATGGTTCACATCCTAGTCAACTGGTTTGATACTTTCTCTCTCTGCCTCCCTCCCCTTTTCTCCCCCTTCCTCCCTTTCTTTCTTATGCTTCCGCCCTTCCCTCCTTCCTTTGCTGAAGTTCTCTTTGACGGAGAATGAGATCAAAATTAGAATTCTGAATATAATGAGTTAAAGAGATGGACAGTATATTAATGAAAGAAAAAAATTAAACAGAAGGCATGGAATGAAGTTGGACTAAGACTGAAGCACAGGTCCATGTGGGAAAACATAAATGAGGAAAACTATACAAATTAATTTGGGGATTGTGAGCCTCTAACTATACACTGGGAATTGGAGAGGGGTTAGAGACCAAGGGATTAACTAAAGCTGGGCCTTGAACCAAGAAAAAGAGCAGGCAGGGATGAGATGAGAAGAAAGCCCTAAGAACACACAGAGATATCTGATCAATGTATTTCAGGTGAATTTAAAATTTGCACCTTGAACCTAAGGAGACTCCAAAGTGAAAAACAAGCATGGGGATGAACCTAGCTACTATGCATCCAGGACAGAAAAATGTGCAGTGCTTTAAAGTCAGGAATATGGCTTGAATGATGGAACAAGAAAGACCGTTATTCTAGCACAGGACAAGATTGTCTCCAAGGGCTCGGCCATGGGGAGACAGCTGCTTCCATGATGCCTTTCCCAACTTAGATCACAGACTGTCAGATCTGAAAAGGACATTAGCGTCATATAGATTAATCACCTCATTTACAAATAAGGCCTGAAACTCAGAATTAAGAAATAGCCAAAGTTCATGTCTAGTTATTCACGGGTGTGGCTCCTGAACCCTTGGATTAGACCATAAGTAGGAAACTTGGGCTTTTTCCCCTTTCAATATGAAAATATCCCCAATTCTCATGTCTCTTTCCAGCCTAACCAAACAGGTCAAATTCCCTGTCTAATTAAAGTCTTCAATTATATTACATACAAATTACATCATTATATGCCATGAGCTATGGGGGAAAAGATCTCCAGTGTTCCCCAATATATCTTAGTCACAATCACTTTTATCAAGGCCCTTTATACTGGTTCAACGTGATATTTTACAATAAAAATTGCTCAGACAGAAATAAAAGTTTTCAAAATGAGAAAGGTGATGATGGTGGTGATGCATTTATAAGTAGGTGCTTTGATTTTGTAAACAGTCTGTTGTTGAGTCTAGAAAATGGTTTCTCTATAACTCCAATGAGGAATGGGAAATCAAAGCTTCATAGCATGGACTTCACCAAAGAAAAGCATCATTTGTCTATGCTGGATTTAGACAAAAAGGAGGGTCTGTGAGAGTACAGATGGGATGAGGAAACCTTTGGGGCCAGATATAGAAACAGATCAGGAAGGTCTAGCATTCACTGAAGCCCTTCAATGGCCCTACAAATCTTGTCTCTGTTTCCATTTCACTTTCATCTTCCCAGACACCAGTTTTTGCCAAAGGGGCTACCAACCAGTCATTTTGTGTATCTCCTAAAAAATGAAAAATTTTATGGTCCAGAACAATTCATTATTACAAAGACAAAACAACATGAGCTGGCTGCTCTAGGTTAGAAGAAAATGGATTGCTACCAGTTTGTTTTATTTATGGGATTTATGAACGGAAGTATGCCCTTTGTTATGGAAAACCATCTCTTCCATTATGGTTTAGAAAAAATGTTTTAGATTTAAATATCTAGCCATAAATGAACTTGAGATGGGGATAGAATTTGCACTTCAACTTCTAGACTGTCACATTATGGAAAGACTGAGGGAAAAGAGGTGCAGTGGGCATGGAGCCCTGTGTTTCTCAAATGGAAAATCATTTAAGTGGCCACTATTGCCTGCTGGAGGAGACAAGATAGATATGACAAATTGAAGATAGTTAGAGCTCATGAAGGAAAGAAGAGCGTGGACTGATCATGGATATACTAAGGTGACTACAATGCAAAATCATAATGTAAAAGAAGGCCTAGCTTTCAGGAAAATTGTAAAAATCTCAGCGAGGGATTCACCCCACAAACTCACTTTACTTTCGTTAGAAACCAGGAAATATTTATATGCCTGAATATAGACTGTTGATGTCCTTTTAGTCTGCTGAATAGGCTAGTGGTTGATTACATGTAGTTTTGCAACAACCCAATTAGACGTACATTATATTCACAATACTTTTATAGAACTAATTCTACAAGATGTGATGACAAAGTAACCACAGTCCGACAAGTCACTGCAGGACAATGCCTACAAGGTGGAAGCACAACTACATTGGCTCTGCAGGGAGTGGACAGAAGTGGAAGCTCTTTGCCTACATTGGTAAGTTGGAGTACTTGGTGGATATAGGTTTTCATGGCAATTTCATTGCTTTGCTCTGATCAGTTTCACTAATGTAACTAGGTACCACAGGGTCATGGCCTAAAGACTTAATGGGATAGATATCATGGATCTTTGGGGGCTATTTTAGTTGTTTGATTTCTTCAAGTGTCCACAGTTTACATTTTTAAGAAAATAAAAATCACTATCACAACCATGCTTTTTCAGAGACCCTGATGATTCTATCAAAGATTGATCATTTTAATGGTGAGAAAGACTGGTTAAATCGTTTGGTACGTAACAGTTGCTGGTTGACTGTACATTGAGCATGCAAGCAACAGCAGAGCCCTGAGACATGGTAATTGCATCTGATGGCTAGAAAAATCTTTTGGCTACTGTTTGACGTGGCCGATACATTTGATTTCATTGCTGGCAATTTTCAAAGGCCTTTTCTACCAGTTCATATGAAATACTTTCGATACTTTCTTTGTTGTTATTCTTTAAATTGTTGTAGCAAGTTTGTGTGTTTTGTCCCAGCAACCAAAGGAAAGCCTGCAAATTAAAATCTGGAAATATTCTGGCTCATAAACAGAAACTCAGTTGAAGAATAAATGACATATTCTACTGTTAAGTCAAACTATATTCATCGGTGATTACAAACTTTGAGGCTAAAAGCTCTGAGAGTTGGGGAGTGGGGAGAATGTCCACCAGACTCTTCCAAAGTTGAAATTATTTGCTTCCGTGATTTGGAAACATGAAATGAGAGGCATAAGAGCATGTTGGAATCCCCGCCAGCTGAACAACAAACAGAGCAATGTCTTGTGTGCACCTTGTCTTCAATTTCCGCATCCCAGGCGTGTTCACAAACCTCCTGGCATCATTAGTTGGCTGGGTAAACTTGATCTGGCAACTGTAGAAAAGCTGCAAGAAGGTCTTCCTTTTAAATATATGAAGAAAGGGATAAGAAATACAGAATAAAAACTGAAACTAAAAAGTATGAATTTCAACTGTGAAAATAAATGTTTCCATTTATTAAGAGCTGGTGTCAGTGCAGATCAAAATACACACCCATCCAGGAAAGGAACAGGTATTTACCTGCCCCCCTTTTGTCTTCCTTTTTGGATTTACTAAAATACATGTTTACATAGTTGGACTATTTTTTCTAAATAATCCACTTCTCTTAATTACAATTACTCGTGGTGGTGACCATCATTCTCCTCAAAGAAAAAGAGAGAAAGAAGAGAAATATGTTTTAAGGAGTCTGGCCACTTATTCATTTTGATTTTGCATTGTTCTGATATAGGGAAGATATTTGACAATGGAAAAAAAAGAAAAATATATTTTCTTTCTAATAAATAAAAATAATTTAAAATGCTAGAGGCTATACATGACCATTTTAGTATGTTCATTTATAAATGAAATCATTTTATTTCCAAAATACATGGAAGCAATATTGAAGGCAGACAAAGAGAGAGATCTGTCTACTTTAATTTTCTTGCAATTCTTGCTTATTCTAATGTTTCCACCAGTGATTCAGCATGTAAGAGGAAGAAAAGTCACGTCACCATTTATGAAGTTTGTCAAGCTTTAAAAAAATAGTTCTGGTCTCCTGGGAGTCAACATTCATCTTCAACTTCTCTGATTGGTGGAATCAAGCTGCTTGTGGATTTATATTGGTTGATCTGGTTTGCCATGTGGGTGCTCATGGGCTTGATTTGAATGTTTCTGGGATAGGCATTATCCGGTTCATCTGTAAACCATTTCTTTTCTGCTAAAGGGCAAAATGGATAGAGAACAGAAGGAGAAATGAGAAGCTTAATTAGTCCTAGGATAAAGCCTTTGGAAAGTTCATTGAAAAATGCAAAAAAGTAATTGAAAGAAGCTGACAGTGAGTACTTGCTAAGAGAGACAGGAGAGCCCCAGAAACTTAAACCTACCTCTGCTGCCTATAACAATTCATGGCCGAGGTGTGCTATTGAACTTGGAGGGACTATGGATGGACCCCAGAGAATAAGGAGAGGTTGGAAGATGAACTTTGGCAATGTCCTCTGGAGTGACTTTAGTGGCCTGAAGAGATTTGGTGGGGAGAAGATCCTGAATATACCAAGATATTGGGTATGGAGAAAGACTTGTGTTCATTGATTTGAGTGGAACACGGAAGGACAAAGTCTAGAATCTTATGCAGAATCACCTCCTCCCATCATTTACTTGGCTTTGCTTGTAATAAAAATATAAAATGTAAAGGTATATTTCAACTATATCACTATTCTGTTTCTTTTGTAGCTACCTTTGGGGTCTTAAGGTAAGCCCACTGAATTTGTTGGCCAATGGGAACAAAAATCAGAATATTGACTGATGTTTTAAGAGAATTTTGAGATGGTTTTTATTTTGAGAAAGAAAATTCTGTTTTGGCATAAAGTTATGAAAGGAATTTCTAGAAGCAATATCTTAACTGACTATAATAACCCAAATGTCCACAAGGGAGTTCGGTGAAGTCTTGGCATTTTATTTTCACCCTAAATCCAGAAACGGTTGAGAGTGAATGCTGAGTCAGGGCATTCCAGGCCAGGGTGAGAATGAGAATGGTCTAGCATTCTCTTAGCACCCCAGGACTACTCTACAAGGCTCAGCCCTCAGCCCTACCTCTTTCTAGGATGGATATTTTCTGGGAAATCATTCATGTGTATAGATAAGGACTGGGCAAATAAGACATTTTAGGTTGAGAATCATATGCCTCATTTTAGTGACTGAGGAGAGGAAATGGGAGAACGTTCCCCTCCTCTGCTCTCAAGTACATCCACTGCTTTAGAGACAGTGGCCTCTCCAGCTTCCATTTCTGCCTACCTGATGATTCATAAATGCCTTTCAGTGGTCCTGGCCTGATTTGTTAATGAAAATGTCTCCCCTGGCTTGTTGGAAGAGTGTGTGTGTGTGGCGTGTGAGTAAATGTGCATCCACTGGGCAAATGCGTTATAAATTAAGCATCTCTGGTAAGCTCGTAGCCACTCTGCTCATTTCTCCTTGGACCATCCTTTCTCTTGCTGTTTCAAGTGTTACAAGCCCTCATCGCTGGAGCTGAGGTGTGCATGGGTGAAAGCCTTGCTACCCTTTGTTCAGCAGCTCAGTTTTACCCCACAGTCAACTTGCTGCCTCTTGGATCTTTCTCCTCCCCCCTTTCCTACTTTGGCTCTCTCACCTATTATAATTAAGTTCACTTTGATTTGAACAGATTGGACGATAGGAATTCATAATGTTACATCCTCACAGTGAAGCTAACTGATTAAGTGCTTTAAATTATTCCCCTTGACAGAATGATAAAGTTACAATCTGTTCTGAGATGATCTACAGCTTGCCAGACTCCTACAGCTTCTTTCTACATTCATTTATCTTTTTGTCAAGCAGAGTTTTTTTTTTTTCCTAAGCTTCAATTCCATAGATCTTTTAAAGTCATCAGCACATCTGAATTATTAATGAGGCTTTAGAGGCAAGACTCCTGATGGGCTGGTTAAAAAAGGTTGTATAGAAATCTGGGGCTGTGTACACATCAAAATAATTTCAGCTCCATTTAAAAAACCATTTAGTTCAAGTGTGACATAGATGAACCATTATGCATTTGTGGAAACCAATTTTTTGTGATCTACGATTAAACTAACCTTTCAGAGAGGAGTAAAGTGTGATGGTTATCATGTTTTAAAAGCATTGCCAGGCCGCTGAAACGATTTCAAACTATGACTTTTTCAGATGGTTTATGGGTGAAGATGACTTTCCGAGGAGTTGAGCCTGGTGTTTGCATTCTGTTTGCTTGAGCTGCCCTTGGTTTTGCCTATGCCATTAGGTGGACCGATTTTGCAATGGGCTTTAGCGCTAGGTTGGAAGGGAGAGTGAACTCTGCTGATGGAAACGAGTAGGTCTTTGGGGCAAAAGACCTAAGACAGATGCAATTTGCTGAAATTTTTACAACTTCTGCAGAGAATAATTGTTCAGAATTTAGTCCTTACAGTTCAACTCAAAGTTGGCATTTTGAACTTTCACAGCACAGAAAATATAAATTTCCTTCTGCTGTCTGTAAGAAAGGGAGCATTATTTTCTCATTTCAGCTTCTCTCTTTCCTTTTAAATTTCTCACCATGAAAAGTCTTAGCAGACTAGCCCCCTATTTTGGCCACACAACTTCAACACAAGTAAAGAGTTGTATGAAGCACATTCTGCTGAGGAGCTGCAGTTTTCATTGTGCCCAGCACCAGTTTAATTCTGGAGCCTCACAAGACATAAGCGTATGTGTGTTTGAAGACTTGATTAGATGCGATGTTGAGTAAATGGAGATACACTACTTCTCTGAGCATTTTACTGACGTGTCTGGTGGCAAAGTTATTTTATGAAGTGATTCTCCCAAAGAGTGTCAGAGGAACACACACTTTAATGATTCCCAGATACTCGGCTTTGGTGGGAAGCACTCGAAATATAGCCGTGACCATTTGGCTTATTGAATCTTGCGTTCCAAAGAAGAAACAGACAATGAGTGGCTACAAAACTAGCCATGAGGAAGAGGCCTCAAAGAAGGAATTAAAATTGTTACTGAAGTGATCGAAGATAAAACCGAACCCCTGAGTTCAACTGCTCTCCCATTCTTGTCCAGGGTTTTTTCCTTTCATTCCTAATATCATTAGAGGAACAATGAATATGGCTGAGTGTCTCCTCACTGTTAGAGAAAAATAAGCCCATTTGTTAATAAGCTTCTCGAGGATGCGAGACATGATGTCATTACTGTGAGTACAATGTATGGACTTCCAGAAGTTTCTGCCACGTGCCAGTTAGTGGAGTGAGGGAAGGAGTGGCATTTCACAGTCTGTGGCAAGTGGACTAATAGAGCAAGATAAAATGTGGGGGAAAAAACTACTAAAAGATGCGGGTAGAAGAGCTGACACTGTCATTGGGAGGTGTCTATCGAAAGTAGGCATGATCTGAGCTCTCTACCATGGACAAACAATGAGGTGTAGGCCAAGGTTTTGGTATGGGCAATCCTTTAAGGTCAAGCTGGCCTGGCTCTCTCGCATACTAACTGGATGGCTCTCGGCATGTCATTAATTTAACTTATCATAGCTTCAGTTTGTCCTCTGTAAAATGGGGCACTAGGACCTTCCTCATATTGTTGCTGGGATAAAACGAGCTAACTACGAAACATTCAATACAGGTTCAGATACATGGTGCACGTATTAGTATTATTATTAATATTAGCTGGCGCTACATAGTGACTAAATTCATTGACTTCTGCCACTTCCTGGCTGTGTGGCTTTGAGCCAATCTGTGGCTGAGATTCCTTGTCTTTCAATTGGAGATAACTGAGATGGTTGTGAAGATGACATGTCACTGTACGGAAATTGCTTAGAAGATGCCTAGCCCTTAAAGAGTGCTACGGTCCTGCCTGTTAGTATAGGTTAGCGTGGATGTGAGCACTCTCCCGTACTAAAGGACTAGGTAGGGATGGGGGTATCTTTCAGATGTCATTCAAATGTTGCCCATCAGCAGAGGAGCTGGGGTGGAGAACTGGAATGTGGAGATTTGGGCACTGGCCTGAGGAATGTGGATTGTGGCAGTAGAGCTGACACAGGATGTGGTTGGGGAGTCTTCGTTTTGGAGTGAAGGAGAGGAAGGGGCGACCTGGCATTATTTCTGGAGAGTTCAGGGCTGTTACTCTCATGTGGTACCTTTGTGTCTCTGAAATAGTGGCTTTCACTGGCCAGGCACCTTGCCTCACCCAAGCAGCATCAGTAATGTCCATTGCTAACTTTGTCACTGAGATCGTGGGGTTCAGGGTCAGGATTCCCTCCAGCCACACAGCTGTGGGTCAGCAGGGCTCTGCCAGGAGTGGGCTATGGCAGGGAAGCTGCCTGGGCCCCCACAAGGAGAGAGGCTATAGTGTGAAAACTGAGCCTCTAGGCTGGCTCTGTGGCTTGTCAGTGCTGAGGGATTTGGCCTTTTCACATAATGACTTCCCAGAGAAGAATGCAGAAAAGGGGAGACCATGATGCAGCAAGGCATTTGGAATAATTGGCCCTCTTCTTGCTGTACCACAAGCTGAGGTTTCTAGAGGAAAGGCCTGAAAGGAAAAGATTCCGCTTGGATAGAACAGTTGAGAATGGAAAGGCTAACGGGGAGCTCCACCCTTCCAAGGTGATGCCCTGTGGTTTCACGGTTCTCATTTGCGAGGCAGTTTTGGGCTCTTCCTGTGCCTGCAAACCTGGATGCCCTCACCCGGCCCCACCCCTGCCTACTGACCTCTTTCCCTTCCATGGCTATTTGATAGAGACGAAAAGCATTTGTACCGGAACCAGAGCAGTTCCCGTTTACGAAAACTCTCTTACTTCTTGGCAACTTTCCACTGTGAGTCTACTTGTCTCTTTTAACCTAAAGTCTCATGTTATGATTCACCGGACAGAGCAAAATGCCCCCTCCCAGGCTTCCTCTAAGGTCCTTAGCCCAGTCTACATCCAGAGGGCAGAATCTTCACTCTTCCCTTTTGGGTGGCCTTGGATAAATCTCTCTTATGTCCCATGCAAACAATGTGCATCCTCCCTGTGGGAGATAGTCAACCAGTTTAGTGACATATGCCCACGGCTGCTGCTTTCTCATGTTATGGCAAAGCAGGGATGGGCTGAATGAAGCTGATTGAGACATTGATTTTTATCCTGTCTCCACTTCCACAGGCCCCGAAATTTTTGTACTCTGCTAATTCTCCTTCAAGGGGCCTGTTGCTATAGGAACCTGGCAGGGTGATTTAATTGTCTCTATTGGGATGCAGACACTTTTAGGCTTCTCCCACACTTAGGAAGAGCCAGCCAAAAGATTTCTCTGGTCATCTGGGATCTTGACAATGCTGGCAAGAGGCTCAGTCTTCCTGCTCATTGAGCTTATTTGGCTGTGTCGCTTTCTCAGAAGCTGCAGACCTTGAGAAAGTACCAGCAGCACTCAGCAGCACTGGGAAGCACCTAGGAACATTCTTTTTTTTTTTTTTTTTCTTAAGATAAGCCAAGGAGGATGAGGACACTTTATAAAATGATTAAAGGTATAAAAATGTTTAACATAAATTTATTTCAAAATTTATTAAGCACCTCTTTTGAGTAGGTTCTGGGTCATAATTTTTAATATCCAGGACAGAATTTGAAATATCTCCCAATTGTGGAAAACAGTTAACTCTAGGTATAAAAGTCCAGCTTTCTCTTTATTCACTTGAACTGACTTTGGGAAGGACCAGGGGTAGCAGTCGTTAGGGATGTTGATGATTTCATGATCATCTGAGTGTTGGGCTGAGAAGGTTTCACTGTGCTTCCTGGTCTACCAATTTATTTCAACTTTATCTCTTTCAAAGCTTAAGGTAAATTGGAGTGAATGGCTTACAAATGGTTTCTCTTCCAGAATGGTGCAGATCTTTGGATTTCTAGCTGTTATTTTTTTTCAAATGCACATAATTTTCAAAATAGCTTTTACTTTCTGCCTTTACTCACTTTTACTGTAGGTGGGGTGGGGAAAGAGACATAACATGAGAAACTTGTATGCCTCCTCCCAGGTGAGCAGATGAGCACCTGAAAGAGGAATGGGCAGTTTGGGGTTGAATGGAAAACAAGGGAGAAACCTTTTTACTCTACTGAGCAAAGTATAATACACTTGTTTTGGCTAAGAAAGCAGGAGTAATAACATTACTATTTCTGTTATCCAACATATCATTACCCAAGGACAGTCAACTGTCACCTATCTACCAGTGGGACTCAATCCTGGGCCTAATTAAAGTCCAGGGAAAATCCTAAAATGTCTTGTGTCACATTCTGTTCCCACTCCCTTTCAGTTACAATATCATCTCATCAAAGCTGCCACGAGATTGTATATAAAATGCATTTTGGATTTACTTCTCTCTATCTGCCCGATCTCTGGTTGGGATTTAACAAAGTGTCTGAAAGGCAGGTGGCAGGAGAGATCTGGGTAATATACAGATGGAATCATCAGGTAACTGCGCATGGGCTATTTAGTTGATATGTACAGATGAACAGTTTTAACTTTGGGGCATTCTGATCAAATACAAAGGAGACCAATGCTTTTGCCATTAATAACCCTCCTGGTTTAAATGGAAAGGAGGGTAAAATATTAACAGAGAAGCAGGTTTGCCAAATGGAATAGCTGCAAATGTTTTTCAGAAAAGTTTATCGACTGGTGTCATCACTTAACTTAGTAGGTCTTGCCAAGATAAACACAGAGATGTGGACAGACTGATGGAGGGATTGAGTTGGGGTAGTGGCAATGGTGGGGTTGGGAGAGGGGAGTGAAGGAAGCTCGGTTTCTTGGTGGGAAAATGCTTTGGGACTTGGAGCAAGGTTCCAAGGTGGGCAGGGAGGCCACGTGCAGATTTAAAGGCAAGCCAGATGGAGAGAAGTTTCCCCCAAATCACCCAGCCCCAAACCCAAGAACACCAAAACAAACTCTAAGGGGTCTAGCGATAGCAGCGGCACAGCCTCATTGCACTGAGCAATTTAGAAAGTAGAGGAAGGAAGAGAAGAAGGGCGGGGGGGGGGGGG
>JAQZBX010018753.1:0-16996 GCA_029593785.1 Cabassous unicinctus | reverse complement strand
CCATTCTATTCATCCTTGTTGCACTTTAGAGAGAGAAGTAAGCTATGTGAGTTTTACAATGCTTTTAAACTGTCATATTTTCTGTTGAGCACTTTAACTGGCACATTCTAATCGTTATAAATGTTCTGAGGGTGTAACTTTATAACCTCCTTTGCAATGGATGCATGAAGAGGTCTCTATGATCCAAAACTAGGGGAAATACATATATATATATAACTATATATATAGTTATATATATATATAGCTATATATAAAGATAGTTATAAGACTCTATAAATCAATATACATAGGGACAAAAATAATTTGAAAAAAAATTTCCACTCAAAAGGCTCTTTAATAAACATGTAGGCAATTACTCCCCACCCCTTTCTTGGTTTGAAAGCTGCACTGCCCCTGTCTTTGGTGTGGGAGGTGGGATGGAGGTTCTGGTTGAGCCTCACCACTTTGTCAGTAAAAGTGCTTGTCAATTCACACAGCAAGCAAATCTCCAAAACTATCATGCTTGGGGGAGTAGGGGGTCCAAAATCTAAACCCAAAACATTCACCATAAAAACACCTTTTGAGAGATGGCACCACTGTGACATCTTTCTCTTCTCTCCCACCCCTATTCTACTCAATAGAATTTTTTAAAAGTAAATATTTCAAATATGTATATACCACCCTAGGGCTATATAGCCCAGCTGCACAAATGCAAGAATTTGGTTGTGGTAGAGTTGGTCAATTTTAAAGAACTACTGTACTGTCTTGAGCATGGTTTGCATGCTTAAAACATCTGACAACTTAGAAAAGAAAGAAAAAAATTACTACACCAAAATGTGTTTGGCTCCAATGTTGCACTGTTTTTGTCCCCCATCTCATCACAAGGAGCAGGTCTCTATTATTTTCAATCACCTGCCTAAGTGAGTTGGCCAAATTAAAGAAATTGAGGGTGAAGAATTTCTCCCACCAGCTTTCTGGTCTGAGATGGCTGGCTCCATGCAGCTGTGCCCACAGTTGAAGGCAGTTAGCTGGCTTTTGTCTTTGTTGAGCCAACCGGCGCTCCATCCTCCTACATTCTGATTTCTTTAGCATCTTGACTCCTAGAAAAACATGAACTCCTGCTGGGTTTCTCTTCCTCTAGTTCTACTATTGCCTCAGCTCTTGCTCCAAATTGGCACTGGAGCCCTAGAAAAATCAAACAAAGGGGACTAAAAAGGTCCACTGAGAATGTGTGGAAAAATACTTGCTCTTTCCTGAGCATCATTTATTCTGTACATAAGGTAAGTAATTCACCTTTTAAAAGATGTAAAAAAAAGTCCCAGGAAAGCAATTTTTAATGACTTACATCTGATATTTATGATACATATGGCTTTTCATCCCAAATGTCAAAAGTGAAGGAAAAAAATAGCTATTCATATGGCGGCATCAGGAGACAGAAAAACAATTTCATATGCAATCAAACCTCTTTTTACTTAAATAACCGGAATTTGATACATCCATGAATGGAACAGTATTCTTTTCTCTGTATTAAGGTAAGAAGGTTCCTATGAACTCTCAAAGGAAAAGATAGCTTTGGGACTAAAGGCCTTGGTGAGTAACTGAAAAATCTCTTGTGTTCTCTTACAACAAGCAGGTGCTTAATAATCATCTACACAAACGGTGAAAGCCTTTCAAACACTTTGTGAGACTTCGGCCCAGAGAGTGGAAACAATCGATATGTTTTCACTGCTTTCTGTTTGCTTGTTTCAAATAAACGCGTGCTGCCTTATTATGTGTGTATAAAAACGACAACAAAAGGAAAGGAAAACAACAACAAAAAATCAAAACCCAAAGCACCCTGATAATCCTGATGAATCAGAATAAACTTTTCTTCTACATGAAGTAAACTTGCTTTGCATAACTGACATTGCTCTTAAGTTTTCCTCTCTAATCTGTGAACTCCTTCCTGCAGTGAGCGATCTATGTCTGGAGCATGCCTATGGGTTATTTTTCCCCTAGAATCATAAATAACTTTTGGTCCGTCTGCTTATTTGCTGTTGTGTTCAAGGGTTTTATGGTGGTGAAATAAAAATGACAACCACATGCACACTATCATACATATGCAAAATATGTGTAAAAAAAGGGAGGGGGGGAGAAAACTACAAGGGAAAACAGGGAAGTTACTGTTGGAAACACCAACTGGGAAGATGAGTGGCAGATACAGTTTCACACACGGTGGCAGTGGGTACATATATCAAAGCCGCTCTTCCTGCACGTACTTCTGTTTGTCCCGGGACTCCCTGGACTTGGGGCGGTTCTGTCTGTTTGCCGTGGATGGGATGGAGTGGACGGAGGAGCTCTTCTTGCTGGAGGATTGGGACGAGTGGGAGGAATGGGAGAGGCTGGCTCGGGACTGGCCGGCGTTGTGGTCAAACTGCATTAAGCAGAAGATCAGGTCCGTCGGCACGAGCTCAAACTCGTATGGGGGGTTAGTGATCACGTACCTAGATGGAGAAAACAATGAAAGTTACAGGGTGAGGATAAATGGCAGGAGAATTTAACTCTTTCTCTCTGAGCCAGAAGGAACTGCCTGAATCTAGCAGAGGATCTGGCAGATGGACTTAAAAGTTACCTCCAAAGCTTAAATAGAGGAGCCAGTCATGGGCTTGCAGAGGTGCTGAATTAAGAGAAGCAATTGAAGGAGACCAACATTGTGTTTCGTATGGTCTATGTGTACCTTTTACTACAATGCCAAGTTGAGTTCTGATCTTGAGTAGCCTAACCACCTGGGGTTTCAGGGAACACACAGCGACTTTCACCCTAGAATTTTCTTAGAATCCCAGATAGCTCAGGACTTTTGTTTTCCAAAACAAAAGGACTTTTTGTTTTCCCTTTCTCACTCTACCTTTCAAGAATCAACTTTGGTGGAGTCTTACTGAATGGAAAACACCTCCCTGCCTTGTTCTCAGATCACCTTTATTGTTCGCAATTCGATCAGGCTTTCTCAGTGACTAAAAAAGTAACTTTCACTTACAGTGGTGGTTTTCAAAGTCTGGTCTCATCAGAATCACCTGGGAACGTCTTAAAAGTGCACATCCTTGGGCCCCCAACCCAGATCTACTGCATCAGAAATTCTGGAGATGAGGACTGAGAGATCTGTATTTTAACAAGCTCTGCAGGTGATTCTCATGCTTGCTAAATTTTGAGAACCCACTGATGTACAACAATTATTCTCAATTCTGACCATACACTGTAATCCCTGGCATTAGAAAAATCATATATGCACACCCACATCTATACCAGACCAGTTCAATCAATATTTTTAAAAATCGCCCCTCTCCCCGGTCCTTCTAATATACAAACTAGGCTGAGAAATACTTAACAACAACTTTGTTTATTGGGGTGTATTATACATGCTCACTGATTTCGGTAATGCTAGGATGAACTTTTAATTTTTACCTGTTATGAATTTATTTTTAATGCATATTAGAAAAATATAATGAGCACACCTAAACTATTATTCGTGTTCTTAAAAATTAAAGGTAAGAAAAGTGAATTAAAAATATATTAAGTAAAAATGTAGGGTTCAAAGATATAGCAACAGAGCCAATTATCTTAAATACTAGCAAGGTGAAATACCTCTATTAGATACCAACAGGTGGTCCCAGTGGCTGGAGTTTGGGGGAGTGGCTTCTATTCTGACTTTTGTTATTGGGTGATGGAACTGTTCTATAAAACGTGAATTCTTCCCACCTTTACATCAGCTACTAGTAATAAAAGTGAAGAGCTTCCCATAACCTCTAAATTCAGTGTAAGATTTAATGTGGGCAAAATCATTTGCATGTTGAGGGCATGGATATACCCTGTTGCCATTATTCTAGGGGACAGGAAAAACCGCTGATATCTCTGCATTGGGTGGGAGAGAGCATAGTGGGAGCAGGTACTCACCTCTTTGTGCACTGACTGGGGGTGCTGAGGTGGGCATCCCTCAGCCGGTAAATTCCAAAACAAAGCATATTATATGTTTTCAGAGCTTTGCAGAACAGATCACCATAACAACCGCCATCCTGGGAGACAAAGAACAGGCAAGTATTTTTATTTGCCTGAAAGCAAAGCATGGGGTAGGGGTGGGGAGCGGTTCACGGATGCTTGTTTTGGCTCTCTGGTCTAGAAGGGTCTGTGCTGAGGGATGAGGCTGAAGAAGTCAACCTGGTTAAAGGTCTTCACCCAATTTTGTCAATTTTAGGGCTTGGATAAGAGAGGGTTCCCTCTGGTATCCAGGTTTTCCAGCTGTAGCAATAGGAGATTGTGCCTGTCCTCACATTAAATGAGGGTGTAAAGCTTGAAGATCTCAGATGTATGTTCAGCTGAGGAGAAGAAACCAGCTCTGCAAAATGGTGATGTATGTTTAGACCCAGCTCAGCCACAACCGCTGTGATCTGACCGTGTTGTCAAAAATGCCCAAGTGATAATTAAAATCACCACAAGGAGAAGAGACCTCACCAAGTATTATGGTGACAGACTCTGTCAGGTAAGGACTGTGTGAAAAGCACAATTTGCAGACCTCAGAGATGGCAAGGGTAGAAGAGAATGTGTTTCCCCAGGAGCTGGAGGGCTGCGGACTGAATAACTGGGATTCACAGCTCTAATCATTTCACAATCACCTCCCAAGGGTCTGGGGCTTGGCGTGGAACATGAAAGCAAAGTCATTCACTTGGAAACACTGGCTGCATGCAGGCAGGTGGCTTCAGGTAGACGTTATTAAAGGAAGGGCACCAAAGAATGGCTTCCCTGGGAATAAAATGACTATTTCTCCTTCCAATACCTGGCATTTCCATATGGGAATATTAGAGGACACACATGGGGCCAAATCTTACTATTAATCACAGTCCTAATCCTTTTAAAGTATATCAGTAAGTTCAATGATGGATTAAAAAGAGTCACTAGCTATGGGAGCTGCCTTTCACAAAAAAAGGTCAGTCAAACACGGGTGCCTGTCCATAACCAAACAGTCAGCACCCGTGTTTCAGAGGAAATGGAGAAAGGGGCCTCTTCTTTGGGTCCTTTTCTTCTATTTGCACTTTCTGGGGACACGATTCTTTGTGCACCAGGTTTATTGGTCTTAAAGACTCATGGCTCCACCCCTTAAATACATTCTTTGGGGGGTGGAGGGAGGTGGTGCTGGGGATATGGGCCAAGACCACCTCCTTCTACCAGTGTGCCTGATCCAGGCTGGTGCATTGAACCCAAAGGGAGGAGCGGGTGATGGGGGGCAGGGCTTAGAGCAGCTGCAGGAAGTAGCTAAACCAACACTTGGATTTAGAAGCTTTAAAGGAGACTCCTGAGATCTGGTCTGTTGGACCGCTGGATTTTGATGCACATGACTACCTGTGGTGCTGTGAACACTACCAGTGCCTGGGTCATATCCAGACCCCAAAATACCAGATTTCGGGGGGCTGGGACTATGCTCTGAATGTACAACCAGGGTGGAATACACAAGCTAGGCTAAGACCTGTGGAAATGGTTCTCCACCTTGGTTGCAGGTTGGAATCACCTGCCACCTCCTATTTCATTTATAAAAGATATCTGAGGAAAGCACCAAGGAAGAGGGGCTAAGCCCATGGGCTCTGAACCCAGGTGCGAAGTCCAGCTAGTACTCAGGCTCTCCGAGCTGCTTTCCTTAGAGCACCTGGTGGTGGGACTTACATCAAAGGTTTACCATGGGGATTAAATTGAGTTATAATGTTTGAAGCACAGTGATTGATACCCAGTAAAGAAACCATAAATATCACCACCTGTCGTTATTTCCTATCCCACAGATGCCTAAATTGTCACCGTCTGACCTTCATCCAAACCATGGGCTTTTCCCAAACCATGGGCTCAGGTGACCTCTGTACCACAAACTCACCCCCAGGTCCGCAAAGGGACCATCCAGCAGCGCTAACTGGGCCACGCGGCAGCGGTCCCGATTGGCCAGCGTCTGGGGGGTGCTGTAGCCCCCTCGAAGCGCATTCTCCTCAGCAATCAGAGCCTCGAGCTCTGGCGTGGCTCCTCCGGTCACCAGGGTCCGTATTAGGGTCAGGATATTGTCGTTGAAGTAGGTCTAGGAGAAGAGGGGGAAAAAAAATCCTGTAAGCCAACACCCTTAAAGTTACAACATCTGGCATCCAAATGACACCTTTTCTTGGTGTCTCCTGCTTAAAGTTCTGGCCTGTCTCTTCAAATAATTTTCTGTGGGAAGTGAAAAGACAGCAGCCTCCAATTATTCCACTCTTGTCTCCCATGTTTGGCTCTGCTGCGAGAGCCTGCCTTTTAAACACCAGTTCGGGAGTGGGTGGTACTGAAGGCCTGAAAGTCAGGAGGATTGGTGTCTGCCATAATCGGTGCCAGGAGGGATGCAAATCCTGCTTCCCCTCCTCAATCCGGATGTGTCCAAGGCTTTGGACCTGAGTAATAAAATGCAGTCTGCCCAAGATGCTATCCCAAGCAGGACTGCCCTGGGGGCTGGCTTCCTAGGTGCCAGGAAGCGACCTCACCCCCAACAAAGGCAAAACTTCTGTGTTGGTATGAGACGCCAAAAGAAACATTCAGGCCCCACACAACCACTGGTATCACATGCTTTGATAACCCAGACGTCTCCACCGATTAAATATGCCAGACAAATTTAGGATGGCCTGGAAGTGCCGGTGCATGTATTTTGGGTTTTTAAATAACCTTAGTCTGGGCAAATGCAGCTTATTAAACAAGCTTCCCTCTAAGTGTACATTTTTCCCACATCTAAAATGTAACAGGTCTGTCAAAGGAACAAAAGAATGAGAGTCGAAAAAATTAGTCGGTTGTTAAATAAGCTCAAAAAGAGATTTGTCACCCAGCCTAATTTGAAAAACCAGGGTCAGAAAAACATCACAAAGGCTAACTAAAATCAAGCTAAGTTTTTCCCCATGGCTTTTGAGGATGTATATACCTTTGGGAGCAGGTTAGTAAAGACAGTTACATTTTTATTTGAGTAGTTTCTTAGTTTACTTGGCGAAGATGGTGGGCAATAAACCAGGGAAGGACGAGTTCTCACTTCCACTTTGCCATCACTAGTTGTATGTCTGGGGAAGTTGCCTAATCATTCTGGGCTACAATTTTCTCTTTCATAAAACAGGCATAGTCATTAAGACCACGTTTATGTGCAAAGGATTCCATGAGGACTTGTGCGTTAAGATGATAGTTGCTAGGGGGCCCAGATTTACTTTGCTCATTGAAATACTTGCAAAGTACCCAACATGATGTAAAATTCTACCAGCCAAGGAAACTAGGAATAGTCCTTAGAACCTGCAGACCCCAAGGAGAATTTATATTCAACCAGAGCTCAGGTGTACCCTGGAATAGAAAAAGCAGAGCAAGGATAAAGTGGGAGATATCAGTGGAGTTGGCAGGAGCCCAGGGTTGAGGAACTGGGTGTGGGTTTGCTGCTCAGGTGCTTCTTGACCAAGTTACTTAACATTTTTGCACCTTCGTTTCATTATTTATAAAATGTCACAATAGAGAGCTTATGAGGACTCTATAACAGCGCCCGTGAAGCACTTAAAAAATCCCTGGCCCACAGGAAGCACTGATAAATTATTACTTTTGGCCTCATCTCAGAGACATGGGAATTTGCCAATGAGAGGAATAGTCAACTTCACTTCCAACCCTCCCCTTTATCTTTGTTTTCTCCTTCTCTCCCCTCCCTCCCTCTCCTTCCTTTCCTCTCTCTCCTTCCTTTCCTTCCTCTCCCTCCTTCCTTCCTTCCTTCTCTTTTTCTTTCTTTCTTTGTCAGGCATGGTGGCAAACCAAAGCCATTTCATTTCACCTGTGAATCTACTTCTCAGGTTGCCTCCATTCCAAGTCTCGATTAATTTTCATGACTGGCACAGCCAAGGTCATGGGTGATTGCATCTTGTGCTGTGACAGCAGCAGCAGGAAGGGCCCTGGGAGGTGGGTTCTGGTGAGGGTTGGCTTGGAGCACAGAGAGAGATTTTCCGCAAACTTTTCAGAAGTAACTCCTCTTCTCTACTGTCAGATAACTCATCATCAGAAGGAGACCTCTCCTTGGGTGTGCTGGACACAGAACTTTGACAAGGGCCTTTGTGCTACAATTATCCTTTCAGATCAAGACCTGAGGGGAGGATTCTAAGAGCGCATAAGGTACGCAGCAGCACATTCACAACCTCGGATGCTGAAAACCCACTTGCCAGTCTAGACCTCTCCTTGCTTTAAAAAATAAAGGGAACCACGGTGTTCAATATATAAAAGAAAGATTTTTTTTTTTTTTTTTGCTGAGTTAAATTGTTACTGGAAGAAGTAAATGAAAAATTAGAATTTGTTTTGAAATAGACTATTTTGGAATTTGTTCTGGAATCAAATGTTTTGAAACACATTTTTTTAAAAATATAGAGATAAGTTAAAAATCAAAGATAAGAGAGCTGACTGCATACATCTCAACCAATTCCTTTTTCTTTCTTTTTAATTAGAGAAAATTGTGGGTTTACAGAACAATCATGCACAAAATACAGGATTCCCATATACCACCCCACCAATAACAACTTGCATTGGTGTGGAACATCTGTTACCACTGATAGAACATTTTAATAATGTACTATTAATTAAAGGTCATGGTTTAACTTAGGGTTCACCAAACAATTCTTTTCTATGTTAAGATATTGAAATTAAAATGGATATGATAAGTAATAGTTCAAACAATCCAATCCCCATCCCCAAGATCAAGACAAGCATGTGTGCTTTTGCCACTTCTATTCAGTAATGTACGGAAGATTCTAGCCAGGGCAGTACAGTAAGAAAAAGAAATAAAAGACATTCACACAGGAAAGAGAGAGGTACAATTATTGACATGATCTTGTATATAGAAAATCCTAAGGAATCTACTAATACCTATAAGAACTAATAAATGAATTCAACAAGGTTTCAGGATACAAGAATCAATATTCAAAAATCAACCGTATTTCTATATACATATGATGGAATACTATGCTGTAGTAAGAAGAAATGAAATTGGGATACATATGATAACATGGATGAATCTTGAAGACATTATGCTAAGTGAAGTAAGCCAGACACAAAACAATAAATATTGCATGGTCTTATTAACATGAACTAAATATGAAGAATAAATGTATGGAGTTAAAACCTAGAGTATAGGAGATAAGAGGAGGGTTGAGAAGAACTACTGATGCTTAATGTATTTAAAAGTTTTAGTTAACTTGACTGTAAAAGTGTGGAAATGGATAGAGTTGATGGTAACACATTATAGTGAGTAGCAGCTGGTTTATAAATGGGATTGTGGCTGAAAAGGGTAGTCTGAGGAAGTAAATGTCAATTGAAAGAAAGCTAGAGAATAATCTAGGGACTGAATAACACAGCAAACCCAGAGGTGGATGAGAATTGTGGTTGATGGTGCAGATTCAAGAGTGTCCCTCTGTGAGCTAGAGAGGCTGTACATCACTATTGCAGGGTGGTGGGAATGTGGAGAAGCATGGGGAAAATATAATTGGTGTGATCTATGGATGGTGGTTAACAGCAATACTGTACCATTTTTGCATCAATGCCAAAGATGTACTGTGTTGATAATGGGGGGTATGGAAAAGGTGTGCCAAATGTACGCTATGGACCATGGTTGGTGGTTAATAGTCTGACGATATTATCTCATAATCTGTAACAAATATTCCACCACAGTGTGGTGTGTTGGTGAAGGGGTGTTGTATGGGAATTCTACACATGTGCATGATTGTTTTGTAAGTTCACAACCTCTGTAATAAAAATATATTTTAAAATATTGGGTAGGTTGGGGGGAAAATACACCAAATGTAAGATAGGGACTATAGTTAGTAGTAATATTTTGACAATGTTCTTCCATAGTTTTTAACAAATGTATCACAACAATGCAAGGTGGTAGTGGAGGGGTGATCTATGGGACTCCTGTATGATGTTATGCATATTTATTTAGTAAGTTCACAACTTTTACTATACATTTATTTATGTATGTTCATGTATGAATGATATACTTCAATAAAAAATATGTTAAATAAAAAAATCAACCGTATTTCTATATACTTACAATGAACAATCTGAAAATTAAGACTATTCCGTTAACGATTGCATTAACAGAATAAAATGCTTAGGAGTCAAGACTTACTGAAAACTATAAAACAGTGCTGAAAGAAATCAAAGAAGATCTAAATAAATGGAAAAACATCCTGTGATTAGGGATTGGAAGATAATATTAAGATGGCAATACTCCCCAAAGAGTACTTTTGCAGAAATGGAAAAGCTGTTTCTATAATTCGTATAGAATTGCAAGCTAACACAAATAGCCAAAACAACCTTTAAAAACAAAATTGAAGCACTTGCACTTCCTGATTTCAAAATACACTACAGAACTATAGTAATCAAGATACTGTCATATAGACATATAGATCAATAGAGTAGAATTGACAGCCTAGGAATAACCCCATATATCTATGGTCAACTGATTTTCCAAAATAGTGCCAGGACCATTCAATGCGGGGGGAGGGTGGGGGGAGTGAAGACTCAAACAAATGGTGCTGGGACAACTGGATATCCACATGCAAAAGAATGAATTTGAACCCCTACCTCACAACATACATAAAAAGGGATCAAATACCTAAGTATAAGGGCCAAAACTATAAAAATCTCAGAGAAAAAGAGGAGTAAATCTTCATGACCTTGGATTTGGCAAAAAATTCTTATTTATGACACACAAAGCACCAGAAACAAAAAAAGATAGGCTTCATCAAAATACAAATCTTTTGTGCATGAAAGGACACTATCCATAAAGTAAAAAGCCTACAAAATGGGAGAAAATTTTTGCAAACCATATATCCAATAAAGGTCTAGTATCCAGAATATGTAAAGTACTCTCACGTGTCTTTTTTCTATTTATTTTTACTCTCACATCTCAACAACAAAAAGACAATCTAATTTTAAAAATGGGCAAAGGAATTCAATAGATATTTCTCCAAAGGAGATATACAAAGGCCAATAAACACATGAAAAGATGCTCAACACCATTAGCTAGCAGGGAAAATGCCAGTCAAAACACAATGAAATAACTCTTCACAACCAGTAGGCTGGCTATAATAAAAAAGGACAGAAGATAAGAGTTGGTAAGGATATAGAGACATCAAAACCCTCATACACTGTTGATGGGAATGTTAAATGGTGCAATCTTATAAAGGGCCTGGAACTTCCTCAAAGGGTTAAACCCTACAATTCTACTTGTAGAGGGTTAAACCCTACAAGGGTTAAATCCTACAATTCTACTTGTAGAGAAATGAAAACATGTACACACAAAAACTTGCACATACTTGTTTATAGCACCATTAATCATAATTCAATTTAAATGAAATGTTCAGTATAGGTAAATCCATAGAGACAGAAAGCAGGTTAGTAGTTGCTGAGGTTGGAAGACATTGAAAGGAGTGAATTGTATGGTGAATTATATCTCAATAAAGCTTTTTTTAAAAAAAGAAATAGTTAAAAGGAAACCAAACTTGTAATAGTCAAATTTATATCTGTTAGGCAACAGTAAATTTTAGAACCGAAAATATTTTAAAAAGTCAAACTTAATCCTCAAAAAACAAAGAAAAAGTTATAAAGATTTTCATATTTTAAAAATAAGAATGCTGATGCTGATATTGAGGAAAGACAACAGAGGTCAAAGTGATAAATAGTGCCTGCAAAGTTAAAGTTGTAAACAAAATTCAAACAGGTAAAAACAAACATAAAATAACCTGTCTTGAGATGAAGGATAAAACGAGGCTACATATCGAAAGGGTTCACAAAGTGAACTTGACCAATCTCTACCCTTGTACTAGGGTGAATATTTTAATTTAAATTTTAAATGAAGAAGAAAAATGACTGAAAACGATGCCAGATGAAAAGAACAAAATCAGGATGGCCTCAGGCTTCTCTAGAAAACATGAGAACAAGTTCAACTGAGTTTTCAAGGGAAACACTTATTCCAAGAACATGCAGTTAAATTTTGAAAGTAATAGTTACGTTACTGAATCTCTGAGTACCTAAGCATCTATTGATTTACTTTATTTTTAAAATACTCAAAATCAAATATCAATTTCCTTTAAGCTAATTCAAACTTTTTTTACATAAACAATGAGCAAATTTAATTTACAAATACTGGTGTAGAGTATTGAAACCAGTTAAACATAGAATTATTTTAAAAACCTCATATATATTATTATAAAACTGAACACAAATGTCTAATTCTCAAAAGAAAAATGCATGAAGTAAAAATAACCTATTAATATACTGATATTAAAATTATTTTTAAAGTCAGAAAAATGAGGCAGAGGGGTTGGAAGTAAAGGCATGAAAACTGCCTGATGTTAAATAGGAAAGAATCAAAAGCTACTAAACATTTCTTGATAATAATGTTTAGAAAAGTATAATTTCAATTATATTTATAGAATGATTGGTAAACACTGACTAAAATTTAATATAGAACAGATAGTTTACACATCACTAGAGAAAATAAGCAAAGAAATTATAGTCCAGATATCAAAAGATAATAAAAGACAATTATTATAGTAGCATGTAAAAAGCATAATACAAGATTATAGCATTAAGATTCAATAAGCTATATAACTAAATATAATTGAGTTAAATGATTTTATAAAATGGCAGACTCTCAGACTTGTTCAAAAACCAAAATCAAAATCAAACTCTGATATTTTTATAAAAGACAAACAATAAAAACAGGCATAGCAAAGTATATTTTAAGGGAAATTTAAAAAATATTACATTAAGCCAGTGAACTTCATATCTATAACAGTTAAAATTTACACTTAAGATAACTTTTATGGACAAAATAATGTACCTCTGAATATATAAAGCAAATGTAATTAGAAATTGCTGTAAAATAAGAATGATCTGAGAGTAATGAGTGGAAAGTACCCCCTATCACTGTGTTTGTCTTTACAACTCAAACCAAAGAATAAAAATTGATTTAAAAAGGTTGATTTAGTAAAATTGTACTAAACTCTGTAACATTTTATGACAGCTTCCAACAATAACAAAAAATGACCAATTCTAGGCCAAAAGGATAAAATTTCAAAATATATAATAAATTATAAGCTAACCAGCCTACATTTCAAAAATTAAATACAATAAAGCAGAAGCAAGCATAAACATCCTGACACTTTGAAGTTTTTCTTAGGTATCTCAAAAAGCTACTAAGTCAAGATGGGAATCAAATTTAGAATTAGAGGCTATTTAATGATTAAGGAATATCTGAAAATGACATAAAAATCGTGGACTGAGGCCAAAGCTACTGAGACAAATTCAGAGACTTGAATATTTTCACTATTAAATAAGAAAGAATTATAATAAAAAAGCTAAACTTTAAAAGAATTGTCATTTATTGTCTTTAACCCCCTAAGAAAAGCAGAAGGAGTGAAATTATAAAATATCAATTAATATAATAGTAATGGGATATTTAATGAATTGATAAATACAAGAACTGATCCTTAAAAAAACCTATGACAAATTTAACTGAAAAAAAAACAAAAACAAATAAAACTAGAAGATACAGAACATAATATCAGATATGTAAGAGGAAGCTGTTATTCTAGAGGTTTCTAATATCATGAATAAGAATAGCTGCTATTTTTAAGCGGAGGGCAAAGTAATCAATATCTATAGGGAGACAGAAAAGATTATTCAAAAAATGAAGAGAAATTTTGTGTTCCTTAACCTATAAACTCAACATTACAATGTCATTTTCTTCCTAGTAAAATTTGTTTGATATATACCTAAAGTTTCAATGGGATCTTTTTGAACTTGACACAATTATGCTAAATTTCCTTTGACAAAGAGTCTTATGAAATTTGTCCTCCCAGATATTAAATAAAATTTA
Source organism: Cabassous unicinctus (assembly GCA_029593785.1). NCBI lineage: Eukaryota > Metazoa > Chordata > Mammalia > Cingulata > Chlamyphoridae > Cabassous > Cabassous unicinctus. Next base: position 3,099 of record JAQZBX010018753.1, on the reverse strand, counting down.
AAGATTTAATAACATTGTGGACCATATTAAAAATGAGCTGATCATTCAAACAGAATGGATTGGCGAGAAACATACTCTAAGAGTTATAAGACCTTTATGCAGGGATTGGCAAACTACGGCCCTTGGGCCAAATCTGACATGCCGCTTTTTTTTTCCAATAAAGTTTCACTGAGACCCAGCTACTCTCAATTTGTTTACCTAATGTCTATGGCTGGTTTTGTGCTACAACAGCAGAGTTGAGTAGTTATGACAGAGACTGTCTGGTTTGTAAAAGCCTACAATATTTACTATCTAGCCCTAGACAGAAAAAGTTTGCCGATCCCTTCATTAATAAGAAAAGCATCATACAACACAGTGAAGCTATGCTTAAAAAACAAATGATTTGGGGAAAACTGGCTATCTGGAAAAATCTTCTTTCAACAATATGGTACTGACTAAACAAGTAATGATACACTTATGTGACTTATATTGTACAGACATTACTATGCTATATTATATGATATAATATTAAAATGTTAAAAAGTAGGACACAAAACATGATCCAGAATTCACATTAAAGTTGTACAACAGTAATAAAACAAATAGAATGTTCTTTCAGGATCTATAACAAAGGAACGTCACTAGCACAGGGTAATAATAGTGGGGTGGTATATGGGGAAAAATGCACCTAAAAGTTTGCTTTTATGGGATATAAACGTATCCTTGTTGCCAAAGGTGTGTTTTCTGGATAGAGGCCCACACAGTAGCTAAGAAAATATTAAACTCCCTCCTAGGTAAGTCCTGCTACTTTCTCAAAAAAGATGACAAAAAACTCTGAAATATATAAGCCTTGCCTAATAAAAGAAAACAGGCCAATAAGCCAAGCTCTCAATCTTAATGCTTACATTTGTGAACCTTATTCCTGTATTAATGAAACTAAGCCTAATTACAATTAAGGCCAAGAATTACCTTCTGAAAACCTCCTTTTTACTCAAATGTGTCCTCTCTCTAAACCAAACTCTGCAAATAAACTCACTACCTTTCCCCTGATGTGGGGCATGGCTCTCAGGGATAAGCCTCCCTGGCACCAAGGGATTATTACCAAGAGTTAATCAGTGATGCATTTAGAGAAAAGTCTTGATCAAAAGGAGGGGGGGGATATTAAGTAAAATAGAATTTTTATGGCTAAGAGATTTCAAAATGAGTCGGGTGGTCATTGCAGAGGTTATGCTTACGCAGGTCTCAGGCAGAGTTCACAAACTGCCACAGTAAACAAAGCCTCAAACAAAAGTGCTCCCAAAGGCTCTAGGGGTGTCCAGACACCTTAGGCAGGCCACATGGCCACTTGAAATCAATACCCCCTTGGTGGGCCCTATATGGGAATAAATGAAAATCTATTTTTCCAATCTAACGTAGTTATACTCATTTATAATTTCCCTAATAATGATTCTTCTACTCCTTTTATCTGAACCTATAATTTAAAATGTACCTGTTAACTATATGTCTCAGAGACTTAAATCTTTGGATTGTTTCTCTGCTGTTTGAGCCCTGAAATCCAACAAACTTGCGGCCAGCACCTACTCTCCATTTTTTCGTTGCTAGACAACTAACAAAACGGTGATGATGGACTAATCCCATCCCCAAAACAAGGAGTATCTTCAGTTGCAAGCAAAACAATTCCTTTCCTCTGCCCCATAATATCTGTGGCCCTTCTCAGTGAAGCAGTCAGAATGGATATTAGCCCAAATTTCTCAAGTTGAGGAATGAACAAAAATAAGGGCGAGTGTAACCACGGACCAAAGCAAATTAATGTTATTGTAGTTATTATCTTGTGTTAACGGAGTAACCTGTAACATTGATATAAAAAATAAAAATTGAAAAAGCACACCTGAACTAACAGATGTATTTCTATTTATGTAAAAATAACTGAAGAGTATGACAAAATTTTCTTAGTTGTTAGCTCCTGTTGATAGAATTTTGATTTTTATTTTTCTTATAATATTATTATCTATAGTTTTTACTATGAAAATATATGTATTTTAAATTTCTAAGAAAAAAGTAAATCCCATAAAAATAGTTAAAGGCCAAACAACAACAAAAACACAACTACAAATAGCTGAATAAAAAATATAGCTGGATGTTTAACTGATCTCAGATCCTTGATAGTTTTCTTTCTTGGCAATCACTTTTTAAACATAAAAACAATAGAGTTGACAAAAAATTTGCATTGACATGATTAGTTATAAATCAGAATTTTATATACTTCAAAACTATCTAAACACAACTAAAGGACCTCCTAGGGAAAAGGATGAGCAAAAATGACAATCAGCGCTGGCCAGACTGTGATGAGATGGTACTTATATGCGACTGATGGGAATGTGAATTGATATATTTTTTTTCTAGCAATATGTATCAAGAGCCTTTAAAATATCCATGTTTGTTATAAACCTAATAACTCATCTTAAGTTAATAACTGGCTACTTGTTTAAAGATTTATTTTCAACAATGGTTATCACAGGGTTAATTTTTATAACAAAAGTGTGAGAAAGCTAGATGTCCACCAACAGAGTAACGTTAAAGTGATAATGATACATCCATAGGATGGAGACTTATGAAGTCCTATGAAGGCTTTGCAAATCTGACACTAAAGAATATGACATGGTAGATTGCTCTAGGGAAAATATTAACTGAAGATGAGAGAAAGAACCAAGATATTAAACTGTATAATTCCATATTTACCTATCCATCTGGAAGAAAATATATCACTATATTAACCATGCTTACCTATGGGTGTCTGAAGTATGGTCATTTAAATTTCCTTTATATGTTTCTGTGCTTTCCCAGTTTTCTACAATGAGCAAGAATATCTTGTCTAATAAAGGACAGCCCAAAACTTCTTTTGAAAACAACACTACAAATTTCCTGTTGCAATGATAACATGAAAGGTTATTTTTTTTGTCAGATCTTTAGGATTTGACCTTAACATGTTTTCCCTTCTGCAATGAAATCAGTTATACTGAAATAACATAAACTTTTTGATCAACCAGTCACTAACATTTATTGAAAACCAAAAAATATTGCATACGGGTTTGTTCTGAGCATGCATTAAGGTGTCTTTGT
>JAQZBX010018752.1:0-34343 GCA_029593785.1 Cabassous unicinctus | reverse complement strand
CTTCCTCCTCCTCCTCTTTTCTTCAGCTTGATTGCTTTTTTCCCCCAGCTTGACAACATATTTTTAAAGCATTTTTCTTAGGTTTTATCCAGCTTTTTATGTGTTTGTAGTGGGAGAAGAGGCCTTTCAGTCAATATGCCATTTTACCGAAAGTCTATTCCTTAAATCCTATTAACCTCAGTAAATTTGTAACTTCCAACATTCATTGCTAGCTTACTTTCATTATGAAGTCCTTGACCACCGTGTTCTCTGCCTTAACTATCCCCATTCTCTTTTTTTTGCCCAAGTTTACATGTTTTTAAGCCCCAGAATCCTGTTCAATTTTTTTAACCTTGCTTAATTGCTTTTTCTACTAAATATATAATGTTCTCTTCTGTGTTGTTATTTGCACATTGAATCCTTGTTTTGATATTTTCTCAGCTATTAAAACAACTTAATCTTTAAATTTTCAGAGTTATTCCCTTTTTTCTAAAGATAGCTCCTATTTTTGCCTGTTTTAAATATTATGACCTTTTTTGTGGTATGTTTTCCATGAGTACTAGGAGATACAGATTCCAATCCTGCTCCTTCTGCTCCTACTATTATAGCAAGCACTGTCACTTATGCCAAGGCCTTCGTTTCTTAATCTGTTAAAACAATATATGCATCTTTATTATAAATATCAAATATTTAAAATATTAATATATTTATTAATAAATATTAAAACAGAAACTGTACTCAAACAGCAGGGCTAGAATGTTCTCAAGATTCCTCTTTGAGAAAACTGACAAAATTATATGGATTCATGGATGTCCAAAATGTTAGGTACATGGTATAGATGGGCCTTAAGGTGATTAGAACTGCTATTCATTTTAGGAAATATTTTTATTTCTTTTTTTATCTGTCACTTTCAAATGTTGGGAAAAAATAAACAGTGTGGGGGAGGGTTTATCCATAATCCTGCTAACAGAGGCAGTCCACTGTTATTATTTTGGCATATTCCATTTTTTTTCTTAGTGTATTTTTTCTTTATATAAATAGTGATGTCACTATAACAACCTCAAATGCCAACTGAACAAGATATCTCCTTCCGTAACCTATTTTTTCTTTTATTATCTAGATAGTGACACTGTTATCTACCGACTCACCAAACCAAGAATGTGGGAGTTGTCTCTTTCCTTCCCTCATGTCCATTCAGACCCTAAATCATGACAATTATACTTTCTAAATATCTTTTCGTCTCTAGTCCTCTCCTCTTTTTTTTTTTAAATTAAATTTTTTATTATGGTTACAGTAAACAACACAAAACACCCATGTTAACCACTTTTATATGTACAATTCAGTGTTATTAATTATATTCACAATTTTGTGGCACCATCACCACTATTCTTTACCAAAACTTTTTCATCACCCCAAACAGAAACTCTGTACTCATTAAGCATGAACTCCATTGATAACCTGTAATCTACTTTCTGTATGTATTTGCTTTTCTAGGTATTTCATATAAGTAAAATTATAAAATATTTGTCCTTTTGTGTCTGGCTTATTTCACCCAACATGACGTCTTCAAGCTTCATTTACATTGTCGCGTTAGAATGTCAGAACTTCGTTCCTTTTTACAGTTGCTTTTTTTTTTTTTTTTAAAGATTTATTTTATTTATTTATTGTGTTTGTCTTCTTTTTAGGAGGCACTGGGAACCGAACTCGGGACCTCGTGGGAGGGAGGCGCCCATTGGCTTGAGCCGCCTCCGCTTCCCAGCATAATATTTAATATTCCCTTGCATGGCTAGGCTACATTTTGTTTATCCATTCATCTGTTAATGGACACTTGGTTGCTCCGCTTCTTGGCTATTGTGAATAATACTGTTAAGAACGTTGGTGTACATCTATCTTTTGGTGTCCCTGTTTTCCATTTTTGGGGGTATATACCCAGAAGTGGAATTGCAGGGTCATAGGTAATTATGTGTTTAACTTTCTGAGCAGCTCCCAAACTGTTTTCCACAGCAGCTGCACCATTTTACATTCCTACCAACAATATACGAGGGTTCCTGATTCTCTACATCCCTGTCAAGACTTAGTTTACATTTTTTTAGTAATAGCTAGTCTATTGGCTGTGAAGTGGTATCTCATTGTGGTTTTGATTTGCATTTCTCTAACGGTTAATGAAGTTGTGCATCTTTTCCTGTGCTTATTGGCCACTTGTTCAAGTCCTTTGCCCATTTTTTAATATGGAGTTGTCTTTTTATTGTTGAGTTGTAGGAGTCTTTATATTTTCTGTATATCAATCCCTTATCAGATATATGATTTCCAAATACTTCCTCCACTTTCTTGATACTGGCCTTTGATGCACAAAACTTATTAATTTTGATGAAGTCCAGTTTATCTATTTTTTATTTTGCTGCTCATGCTTTTGGTGTCACGTCTAAGAATCCATTGCCTAATACAATCCTGAAGATTTTTACCTATATTTTCTTCTAAGACTTTTACGGTTTTAGCTCTTATATTTAGGCCATTGGTTTACTTTGCATTAATTTTTGTATATGGTGTGAGGTAAAGGTGCAAATACCTTATTTTTTGCATGTGGATATCCAGTTTTTCCAGCACCCTTTGTTGAATCTTCCTCTCTCTTCTGGTACCATTGCTCCTGGTTGAAGCCTTCATTAATTATCCTCTAAACTTCTGCAATAATTGAATCTGTCTCTAGCATTATTCCTGTAAAATTGTCTACAAATATTACTTAGGTGACATATTTAAAATGTATATCTGACCATGTGACTCTCCCACTTAAAGCCCTTCAATGGCTCATCATTGCCTTCTTTGCATGGGCTATATATCCCTCTGTGGCCAAGACCCCCACCTGCTCCTCCAGATTCATCTCTTTACACTCCCTATTCCCTGCTTTATATTCCAGTACCCTTGAACTCCTTGTAATCCTGCCTCTCAACTGTCTTCCCCTCTACTATGTAGTATTTTCTTATCTTTGTGCCTGTGCTTGTGCAGGCTTCCCTGCTTGTAATACCTTTTTCTCCTATTCTCTTTACTTTATCAGTGCCTACTCGTCTTTTAAGACACAGGTCAGCTGTCACCTCCTCCTCAAAGCCTTACTCTAATTCCTGGACTTCCCTATTCCCCAAACTGGGTTTCTGTTGCAAATCTCTGTATCAATACATTTTCCTCATTCATTTATTCATTCTAGCAAATCACCAGCAATATTTCTGTTAAGCAGAATCTTAAGCACTGGGATATAGCAGATGATAATACAAAGTTCCTACCCCAATGGAGCTTACATTCCCGTGAAGGGAGAGAGATAATAAACAAGTAAAAAATACATAGTATGTCAGTAGGTGACATACTTTACTCTGCAAAACAGAGCAGAATAAAGGGGACGGACTGTTCTGAGGTTTGGAGGGGGAAGCTGCTGTTTAAAGAACATGGTTAGGGATAGCCTTACTGATTAGGTGGCCTCTGAGCCAAGACCTGATAGAAGTGAGAGACCAAGGCAAGCAGATGGGTGAGAAAAAAGGAGTGTAAAGACCCTGAGGCAGAAGCATGCTTAGTATGTCCAGGAACAGCAGTGAAAGCAGTGCTTAGAGCAGAATGGGTGAGAGGGAGAGTGGTAGAAGATGAGGTCGGAGAATTAACGACAAGCCAGATCATGAAGGGCTTTGCAGGCCATTATAAGGTCTTTTCTGAGACTGGGAGTCATTGGAGGCTTTTGTGCTGAAAAGCTCCCTCTGACTACTGGGTAAAAGAAGATAGGGTGGGGATAGTGGTATGGCCAGGCAAGAGTGGAAGCATGGAGACCAGGTAGGTGGTCATTGCAATAATCCAGATAAAAGGTGATGGAGGCATGAACTGACCACAGTGGTGCCAGTGGAGGTGGAGTAGATTTTGGATATGTTTTGAAGATAGAGTCAACAGAATTTGATAAAGGCTTTGATATATGGGGTATGAGAGGAGAGAGGAGTCAAGGATGACTTCTAGGACTTTAGTCTGAACAGCTGGAAGGATGGACTGGCTGTGGGGGTGAGGAGGAGGATGGCAAGAGTTTTGGGTCTGTTTAAGATCCTATCAGGCCTCCAGTTGGAGATGTGGAGGAGGTAGTTGGAGATGGGCATCTGGGGTCCAGGGGAGAGGTCTGATTTGGAGATACAAATAGGAAAGCTGTCAGCATTTAGATGGCATTTTAAATTCATGGGATCAGATGAGGGAGAAGAAAAGAGGTGGGATAACTGAGCCGTGGAGCACTCCAAAGTTTAGAGACCAAAGTGATGAAGAGGAACCAGCAAAGGAAACCGAGGAGGCATGGCCAGTAGGGTAGGAGCAGAACCAGAGAACCAAGAGAGAATGACCGAGTGCAAAATGCATTTTAAGAGAGAGGGAACGATGACTTATGTCAGAAGCTGCAGATGAGTGGAATAAGATGAGGCCCTTGTATTCTAAATATCGGTTTAAACATTGGTCTCCTCTGGTTAGCTTAGTGAGAGCTGCTTGTGAGCAGGAACAGCACACAGCGGTGTGGTTACAGCTGTGAATCAGTGAGCAGTGGACATGCTGTTTAATGGCTGTTTTCCTTGGGCGGATTCTCTCAGTCCCTCTAAGCTTCAGTCTCATCAGTAAAATGGAGGGGAGGGGGTTGGGGGCGGGGGGGAATGTAGTATCTTTTCCAAAGAGTTGTGAGGACTAAACGAGATCATCCATGCAAAGCACTAAGCAGAGCCCCGTTCATATAGTGAGGCACATGGTAATTATTGTCATTATCATTATTAATTTAGTATGCCTGGCACTTTGTCTTCCCTGTCCAGCAGCATTTGTTGAGTGAATGAGTAAATTGCCTTTTGTGCTTGTTTGCTCGTTTAGCATTTCATTCATGCACTTCCCTGTGTGTTTGTGAAGTAGTAACAAGGCATTTTCCAGTTTTCTCTAGTGCTGACCTTCACCACACCAAGAAGAGAAGTCCTAAGGGCAGAGTTGAAGCCATGGAGCTCCCCAACTACAGCCGGCAGCTGCTGCAGCAGCTCTACACTCTGTGCAAGGAGCAGCAGTTCTGTGACTGTACCATCTCCATTGGTTCCATTTACTTCAGAGCTCACAAACTTGTCCTGGCTGCTGCCAGCCTCCTGTTCAAAACCCTGCTGGACAACACAGACACCATCTCCATCGATGCATCTGTGGTGAGCCCCGAGGAGTTTGCCCTCTTATTAGAAATGATGTACACTGGCAAACTGCCTGTGGGCAAGCACAACTTCTCCAAAATCATCTCATTAGCTGACAGTCTACAGATGTTTGATGTGGCTGTTAGTTGTAAAAATCTTCTGACCAGCCTTGTAAACTGCTCTGTTCAGGGTCAGGTGGTGAGGGATGTCTCGCTGCCACCCACAGAGTCATTCAGGAAGGAATCAAAGAAGCCTCAAGTAGAAATCCTTGCCTCTGAGGGTGCTGGAGAGCCTCACTTTCCCCCAGAGGTTTCCACCCTTCAAGGGGGCCCTGTGAAAGCTGAGACTGGGGAAGCAATCCATACTGTTGCACAAGAGATGAGTGTGGATTCTCTCATTGCCCAGGAGATTCAGAGCAATACAGAAACACCGACAGAGGCTCGTAATACAACTGAAATTTGCTCCCCTTCCCCTGTTGTACAAATCTCCAGTGAGGCAAAGGAGGCAAGCACAGAACAAGGTAACATTCATTTAATAGTTGTTTTTCAATCTAGCCTTCCGTTCTCAGTCAGTGTCACTCAATGCAGTGACCTTTATGGATTTTTTTGGTTTCGTTGATATATTTGCCAAAGATCACTGATAGCCAGGAAACAAATCCAGTGCAGTACTCCTACTGGGCCAGCCTTCTTGTGAAAGTGTCTGTGTTTTTGAGTGTTGAGAATCTGAATATGAACTACAGAACAGAAAAGCAATATTGAGCTAGTGGTGTCCCATTTCTGATAATTATCCATTATTTTAATCAGGCCAAGTATGGCACAGTAGAGTAATCCATGAGAAATGTGTTGTCTGTTACTTAAAACTGATGTGTTAGATATCAGTTAAGTGCAATATTTGAGTTGAAGGTTTTCAGACAACTTCAACACTTCAGGTAATGAACAGCTGAACTTTTAAATTTTATTTTATTTTCAGTTTTATTTTCAGAATATGAGAGGAAACACTACCAACTGAGTTTTCTTCTGGAAAATGAACCTGTCTTCTCAGATGTATTCTCGGTTACCCAGGATGTTTTAAAAAAACTAGAGGAATGTTCAGAAATTAAAGGCCCACAGAAGGAGGTGAGTATCTCCTCCCCGCCCCCCCTTTCTCTTTTATATGTTAGTTTAGTGTCCTCAGGATACCACATCAACTTCTCATATGGGAGAGAAATATGAAAATACAAATTACCCTGGGTTTGCAGTTGTGTTGTTTTGTCATTTATTCCCTAAAGAGCAGTCTTGCAAAATACTTTCAAAATGAAGATATGATTTGAACACCTGGCAAATTTCAGCTTACTGCCAGTTTTGATTCAGGATACTTTAGTTGAATATACCCTTCTCTCCTGGTTAATCAAGGATAGAATGAGGCAGAAAGATCATGGATAAACCCAAATCAGAGATTAAACAATCAAAACAACAACAAATACTCAAAACAGGGTACAAAAAGAATTTAATATAAAGTTATTTAGTAAATTGCACCCAATGTTTAGGAATACAGTGACCATTTTCAGATAAATAAAAACAATAACACTGAACATTTATTGAACACTCACTGTGCTAAGTATGGTACGTATGTTAGCTCATTTAATCCTCACAGAAATCCTTGAGGCGGTACTACTTTTAGTTCCATTTTATGAATGAGAAAACTATCTCAAAGAGATGATGTAACTTGTGGCCGGAGTGCAGAGTTAGAAGTCTGAGCCAGAATTCAGACCTAAGCATTCTGATTTAATTATATTGCCTCCCAACAGAGCGAAGATGATACACATTATAAAAATTTAGAAACTGTCTGACAGAAAACAGCCAGATGGTCATCATTGTCTCTCTCTCAGCTGACCTTTTCTTTCTTTCAGTATCTCACCCTGCAGGGGTGAGACTCCCGGCCATGTTAGAACTCCCATGAGGGAGGCTGTTGGCAGAGTGAGAGGGGACTGGCCCAGCAAGCTTGCTCATCTGCTTGTTGGAGAGGGTGGGGACGTCTTACATGTTACTGTAGGCAGTTTAATGTCTGTTGGTTACTGTTAATCCAAACAGTAAATGCCTTCTAAATATTTAGATGTTTTGCTGATTCATAGCAAGTTACTTTAAAAAAAAATTTAATGTGTAGTATTTATTTAATCATGGTTAATCCACAGTTGGCTGTGAATTGTTTTCTTGGGAAATGAGCTATTTACAAGGCTGGGCTAATCCTGATAACTGTCTCAGAGAGGTTTCAGGTTGTAAATCCTTCTTAGTACTCTTCTTACTGATTATGTGGAAGGATATTATGGTTCTATGTTTTTGCACTTGGATGTTCTCCTAACTAGTTAATCCATCATTTTTGTTATTGGTTTGTTACCTTGCTATCTTACAGACACACCTCTTCATTTTCCTTCTTAAGACTTTCTCTCCTCTTTGCTATACTCAAATTATTACTGTCACCTCTGTACTTGCTTGAATGATTTTTTTTTTTTAAACACTAGCACCTAAAGGTGTCTATCATATAACGGGTGTTCAAGAAATGTCTTCTATATTTGTAGTCATTCAATATTTCTTCTTTAATCCCAATTTTGGTTCTAATCTTTTGATGACAATAACAGTAGTACTTTGAAAAAAACACCAGTTCACTGTTGGTGATCGTTGTAGGCTTATGCTAGTTCTTTCTGGGTTTGAGGTCAGAGGAAGAGCCACTTGGTGACTGTATTTAAAACCTATTTTGCTATATTCCGTAGTAAATCTCTCAGGTCCAGGAAGAAAAAGGGAGGAATGTTAAGGAACATAATACTAAAATAAATTTAGAGTTAAGGAGATGCTACTTTGTATTAGTCCCTCCATTTCTTCTCCCTCCCTTCCCCCTCTCACGCCAACACTCTACTTTTTTTTAGACAGTTTTGTTGAGGTATGCTTTACATACAGAAGACTGTGCATATTTTTCTAAAATAAAATTTTATTAAAGTATATCATTCATACATGAACATACATAAACAATAAATGTATAGTAAAATTTGTGAATTTTCAAAACAAACATGCATATCATCATACAGGGCTCCCATACATCTCCCTACCACCAACACATTGCATTGTTGTGAAACATTTGTTACAAACTCTGCAAAAGCATCCTCAAACTATTACTACTGGGAGCGGATATGGCTCAAGCGGTTGAGCGCCTGCTTCCCACATGGGAGGTCCTGGGTTCAGTCCCTGTTGCCTCCTAGGAACAAAGATAAAGGCAACAAGCAAACAAATGAAAGAAATCAACTCAAGGGAGCCTATGTGGCTCAGTGGTTGAGCACTGGCTTCCCACATACGAGGTCTGGGGTTCAATCCCCAGCCCCAGTACCTAAAAAAAAATTACTACTAACTATAGCTCATATCTTAGATTTGGTGTATTTTCCCCCAACCCACCCAATTCTTAACACCTTCTATTAGTATTATATATTTGTTATCATTCAGGAGAAAACTTTCTCATATCTGTCCTGTTAACCACAGTCCATCGTCCACCACTGGATTCCCTGTGTTACAAAGTCCCATGCTTTGTACAATCCATTCAAAGTGAAGACTGCACATATTTAAAGTATATATTTTGATAAGTTTTGACATATGCCCTGAAATCATCAATGCAATCAAGACGGTAAACATGCATCAGTCCTAAAAGTTTCCTCATATCTTTTGTAATCTCACCCTCTTGCTCCTTTATACTCATCCATTTCCAGGTAACCAGTGATCTGCTTTCTGTCACTACTTTGGATTTTCTAGAGTTTTATAAAAGTGGAATCATATAGTACATATTTTTCTTGTCTGACTTCTTTCATTCAGCATAATTATCTTGAGATTCATCTATGTTTTTGCATGTATTTGTAATTCGTTCCTTTTTATTGCTGTGTAGCATTCCTTTGTGTGGCCACACCACAATTATTTATCCATTTCTGCCATTTACTAGCATTGTGACCTTGGGCTGTATGCCTTAGTTTCCTAATTTGTAAAATGAGGATGTTGTCACCTACATTATAGGGTCATTGTGAAAATTAATTAAGATTATTTAGGTAAAATGAAAAACGGGTATAGTAAGGGCTCAGTAAATAGCAGCTGCTGTTATTATTTGTTTATTTGTTAACTCAGCAGTTTTAGACTTCGTTGACTATTCTCACCTTAGTTTCACCTTTTTTTCAAATGCCTTATAATGTCCTAGTGCCATGTCTGACCCATGAGATGGTTTGCTGTTTCATAGGTACTGCCATCCACTTTGAAGTAACTCCCTGAACTGTAGATATAGAGCTCCTGGAAAGCAGTCAGTCTCTAGAATGATAGTTCAGTGTATAAAAAAATCATTTGGTGTGATTGTTAAAATGTATACTTCCAGACCTCATTTCCAGAGAGTCCTATTCTGTAGGTCTGTGGTAGAGCTTGGGAATTGTTACAAGTTTATTACAACTTTAACAAGTTGTCCATGAGTTGCTGTTTTGATATTTGTAGCCCATGTTTTGAGAAGGATGCCTAGAGAAGATAATGGCTAACAGAACTCTTCTCCTTCATCTCTGACGGCAGATGACACTGTGTTTATGCTAGCACCTTTAAATGTCTTAAGGAGCTCAGGAAAGGGCCACTGATTACCTGTTTTCCCCAAGTGCTACTCCTTGCTTTCCCCTTGATTAAGCAAATATTTACTGAGCAAATATTATGTGCCAGGCATCGAGCTGGTTGCTAGGAAAATAAACGCAAATTAGACTTGATCCCTATCCTCACAGAGTGTCTTGACAGCAAAGAAATCCTGCCACATGTGTAATTACTTTTTAGTGGAAGTGTGCACAGGAGTCACCAAAAGGCTTCAATGATGAAAGCATTTAAAAACTGTTCACTAGGAACAGCATTATTCTAAGTTTTATCTACAGTTTTAAAGGTTGCGTGTTTATTTGTTTTCTGTTTGTGCATTTTTATGTCCTAAAGAACTTTGAACAGTTGTGTTTTGTTTTGTTTTGGGGTTGTTTTTTTTGATGGTTTTTATTTGGTTAATCATTATAACATACACATAACTTGAGTAAGCTTAACATTAAAAAGAATCTATCTCCAGTGTGTAATTTTGAGGCTTCTTAAGGCTTGTAAAAGAGAGCAGTATTCTGGTTGAGATAGACCAGCCTGTTCCTTTTCTGAAACACTGATGTGGGGTGTGCAGTTGGACTAGATTGCGTTTAGGGAGGGCACCACGAACTAGTGTCCTGATTATTTATTTCCTGAGATAAATGATGAAAGGTGGCAAAACCATTCCCTGAACAGTGATTGCAGGAGCATGAGAAGAGGCTGAGCTGCTTGAATTGTGTGAAACCAAAGCCAAAATTGATTAAGGAGAAATCTCGTGGGTGTAGGGATAGGAAAGTATCTTCTGCCTGTCTTTATTTCAGTAGACTATCCCCTACCAGTTAGAAAAAGCAGGTACTGACCTAAAAGGCTTTCTAGCTGAGCTGAGTAAAACTTTTATTTAAACCCAGACTCATACTTATTTTCAGCTATTATGCTAGGACTTTTGTGTTCCTTCTCTATTCCTAACCACATGCTGCTTTTAATTAATTGTGTATATAGCAATTTGACTAGAATAAGGGGATAAATTTTCTATTGATTTCTTTACTGTTTGATCCACTTTCACCTGAAGTGCTGGCAAGACTCCTAATGCTGAAGACCTAGTAGCATATTTTTTCTCCTACAACTTGATTTCAAAGGCAAACAAGTCTTCTCTCCTATGTGAATCTGATGTTTCCAAGCATCACTACTCTGGAGGTTTGTCAAGAAGCACTTTGTTCACTGACAGCATTGGGTAAACCTCTTGAGACGTGAGAGAATAGGGTACATTTGCGAGTCTATGAGAGATGAAAATAAGTTGTTGTTTTTTCCAATTCTCCTCCCTCTTAATTGTTAAGTCTAAGATGTGCAGCCATAGATAGAAGGGCTAGTAGTTTTATGGATAGGGAATTTCATTCAGTTCAACAAACATGTATTGAGCACCTGATACGTACCCATGTCTGTGCTGATCATTGAAGCTAAGAAGTATGTACAGATTGTCTAAATACCACCCAGTGTTCAAAGTGATGTTGATTCTGGTAAGTCCAGTAGGATCCAGTGTAAATGGGTTAATTACACTCAAAATCTGGGAGATAGAACTCGGTGAAAGAGGTACCAGGTCTCTGGAATGAGTACAGCGTTCCAGACTCCTCTACTTACTAGCCAAGTGTGTTAGTCAGCCAAAGGGGTGCTGATGCAAAATGCCAGAAATTGGTTGGTTTTTATAAAGGGAATTTATTTGGGGTAGAAGCTTACAGTTACCAGGCCATAAAGTGTAAGTTACTTCCATCACCAAAGTCTTTGGCCACGTGTTGGAGCAAGATGGCTGCTGATGACTGCCAGGGTTGAGGCTTCCTGGGTTCCTTTCTTTCCGGGGCTTGCTTTTCTCCCGGGTTCAGGTCCTCTGCTCTCTCCACAAGGCCAGACGTAGACTATCAGGCAAACAGCTTGTTTCTCTTCCCGGGGCCTTTTCTCTTTCCTCATGACCAAGCTTCTCTGCGTGCTTAAGTCCCGGGGTTCCAGCTCAAAAACTCCAAATTCCCTTCTCTGCGGTGCAGTTTCTCTGTGAGTCCCTGCCCACCAAGGGGATGGGGATGCAATGTCCCACTGACCTGGCCCAATCAAAGCCATAATCATTATTTAATCAAGTAAAAGTAAAACCTCTGAATCCAATACACTCTAATATGCCCAGAGGAAAAGACCGGTTTACAAACATAATCCAATATTACTTTTTAGAATTCATCAATAATATCAAACTGCTACACCAAGTTACTTAACTTCTCTGACTCCCATCCAAAGCAGGGGTGGCAAAGCCTCCCAGAATGGGTGTGAGGTATAAAGTAGACGACATGAGGAAGCAGATGTGTCTCAAGCAATTTAGCTCCCGCCTACCACATGGGAGGTCCCAGGTTTGGTTCCCGGTGCCTCCTAAAGAAGACAAGCAAGACAGTGAGCTGAAGCCACAGGCAGGTGCGGCGAGCTGACGCAACAAGATGACACAATAAGAGACACAAGGAGGAGAACATGATGAGAAACAACAAAGCAGGGAGCAGAGGTGGCTCAAGCGATTAGGCATCTCTGTCCCACAGCAGAGGTCCCAGGTTCGTTTCCCGGTGCCTTCTAAAAAAAAAGAAGACCAGCACACAACAGACACAGCAAATGCAAACAAGGAGGGGGTGGGGAGAAATAAATAAATAAATCTTAAAAAATAATAAAAATAAAGTAGACGGCATGAACTCATGGTGTCTGGGACCATGCTGGCCTCTCATGGTCTGGATCGTTATGGCTGTCTTCTGGCTCTCAGTGTTCAGAGGAGACATGAATGAACAAGAATGTAATGGAACCGAACAGACCGGAAGACAGTAGGCAAACAGTTGGGAAAATAAGTAAATTAAATTAAAAGACTTGAGTGTAAGGGGAAGGTTAAATGTTTCTTCATGTATCATAGAGGGAAAGGAAATTGTCAGTCACATCTTTGATTATAATAATCTATATTTCACTCATAGGTAAAAGTAGTTAGGTTGCTTGTGTGACCATTTATTGGCATGCATTGGCATGAATTTACTAAAGTACCTTTAATTCTAAGGATCAAAGTGGTTCCAAATATATGGTTAAAAAAGTTAGCCCTTTTGACAAAACTCTTGTTTTGGTTCAATTCTTGGAGTTCAGCAATCGATGAACCCCCAGCATATTGCAATATGTGACACCCTTCTGTTTGGCAAATCCACTATTTCAGAAAAGGGCTTATTGCACTCTGGAGCCCCAGGCAGCTCACGGGGTTGATGGAGTAGCAGATAGAAAGCGGGTTGTGGTGCGGGTCCCCAGTAGGGTCTGGAAGAAAGAGTGGAGATCGGGGCTGTCCAGGCAGCTGACTGCTCCTTCCTGGCCCTTTCATCAGCCCACCCCTCCTTCTCTTCCCAGATGGTCACCCTGGTGTCACTGCTGAGCAATAAAGTTAACAAATGTTTTAATTTCACTGCTGAGTAGTTCTGCAGAGGGAGAGACAGCAGAGAGCATAATTAGAAGAGCATCAGATGCCACCATTGGTGGAAGCTTCTTTTCCCCACTGGTCCAAATGATAATGCCAGACAAATTGGATATTGAAAGAAGTAGATTCTAGATATTTGGAGAGCTTCAGGTGAAAAACAACAACAACAAAACCTGGCTTAGGATAGAATGAAATAGCTATATGATGTATCAATTAAAATGCACAAAAGAAAGGAAGGAAGGGAAAAGAAAAAGGAAAAAACATGTTCACTAAGGGTATTAGCAATGAGTGGGTCTGTGTTAATTATCTAGAGTAACAAACTACTTTAAAATAGAGCAGCTTAAAACAACAAACATTCATCATCTCTCACAGTGAGTCCGGAAACCAGGGGTCACTTAGCTGAGTCCTGTGGCTCAGGGGCCTTCACAAGGCTGCAATCAAGATGTCAGCCAGGGCTGCAGTCATCTCAAGGCTCAACTGGGGGAGAGTCTGCTTCTGTCAGGCTTCCGAAGAGCCACTTCCAAGTTTACTCACTGGCTATTGGCCGGAGACATCAAATTCCTCGCCATATGGACTTCTCTATAGGGCAGGTCACAACATGGCAGCTTGCATCCCCCAGAGCAAACGCTGACACACACACACACAGCAAGGCAGAAGTCACATCGTTATGTAACCTAACCTTGCAAGTGGCATCCCATTACTTTTCCTGTAGAAGCTAGTCATTGATTCTAGCCCAAGGGCAGGAATATCAGGAGGCAGGGCTCATTGGGAGTCATTTTAGAGGCAGCCTAACACAGGATCCCCTGCTGCTTTCAGGGAGAAGTCATTGGAAAGAGATTATAGGCCAACTAACAAAAGTATCCATAGTTGAATTAATGTGATCAAAGGGGAATAAGTGTTAACTAGTAGTTTTATCTCATTTATTTATTATTATTATTACTATTATTATTATTTTCCCCCCTGAAATGGCTCCCTTGTTCTGTTTGCTCATTGTTTTTGCTCATTGTCTGCTCATTTTTTTCTTTAGGAGGCACTGGGACCCGAACCCAGGACCGCCCATGTGGGAAGCAGATGCCCAACTGCTTGAGCCACATCTGCTCTCTGCTTATGGTTTTTTTTGTTTGTTTGTTTGTTTGTTTTGCTTGTTGTCTGCTCATTGTTTGTTTGTCTTCTTCAGGAGGCACCATGAATTGAGCCTGGGACTTCCCATGTGGGAGACAGGCACCCGACTGCCTGAGCCACATTGCTCCCTATTTATTATTTTTTAAATAGAGATATGATGAGTAACCTTAGGTTCATGGAAGTTACTTCAGTGAAATTTTAATGTGATTTACTAAACTGTATTATATCTAAATTTACTTTTGAGATGACTGAAAAACATAGAAAACTTTTCAGTTTCATTTAGCTTGATAGAGCTTTCTGTGACCAGGAAACAAGCTAAAGCAAAGAAACACAAAGGTCTTAAGTCATTTATCATTCTTATTTATTTTGGAGAGTAATTAAACATATAATTACTTCCGATTTTATAATAGCAACTGTCTAGCTGGACTTTGCAAATGTATACATTTATGAGATCTTTTTTGTGGTTTATTTTTGTGTGTGGAAAACATTAACTTTTTACTCTATGAAGACCCAAGAAAGCACTTTTTCTATTTTTTTAAATATTGTTTTGCCACTAAAAACCATCGAAGATAGGTTGCAGTTTTACCAAGCAGAAATATAGAAAGACTATACATATGACTATATATATGAAATTAAGTTTTCATTGCCAAAATTTTTTCAAATAAATTTATTATTGCTAAAATAGAAATATTAAACCTGCCTTCCAAATGGGCTTCCTCCCACTTGTGTGTGGGATATTCTGCCTGACCAAAGCAAGGAATACTAATTTTGTGTATTTTCCCATTGGGGTTGTTGATGTTTTAGCATTCTAGGTTTAGGAGAGTCATGATGGTGAGTTCAGTTTTCGTGTGTGGTGTTGAGACCTTTGGAGGATAAGGCAGAAACTGTGGGGCTCTAGATGTAAACAGAGAGCTCAGAATTAGAGAGCTCGTTTTAAGGGTCACATGCATGAAGGTGGCAGTTAAAGCTACTGATGTGAGAGAGCTTTGCAATAGGGAGAGTATAAAGGGAGAAAAATCAAAAGTTGAGACCAGTCTTAGGGATTGCTTATGGTTCTAAGTTGGAAGGAGAACCAGCAAGGAAGGCTGAAAAGGGGTGGTCAGAAAGGTGAGTTCTTATCAAAAGGAGAATTGTGATGAAACAGCAGTAGCAGTGCCAGATGCCACAGTGGCATACGGCCAGAGATAGGCTTGTTGTGGAAACAGTGTTGGCGGGTAGAGAGGGGGAAGGGTTAAACACTTAGAAGAAACTTTGAAGCCCCTTCAGGTTAGAAACAAACATTAACATGATGATAATCAATACCTGAATTATATGCTCTTCTTTTTACAAGCCATCACTTTATTAGCCTAAATCAAGTTACAGCATCTATCTAAAAGTAGTAAGTCCCCATTTCTTTCTAAATAGTCAATCATTCATAATGTTAATGATTTAAAATGTTCTTTTTTCCTAAATTGTGAGGTTTAAATTGCATTCTCAATTAATAAAATAACAGTTCATGCAATTTGAGATTCATATATCCTTGCCCAAGAAAGATTCAAAATAAAAGATCAGAAAGGGATAGTGGTTTTTTGTTGTTGTCTTTTTTGTTTTGAGTAATGAAAATTCTCTAATATTGATTGAAATGATGAATGTGTACAACTCTGATTATACCATATGCCATTGATTGTATACTTTAGACAAATTGTATGGTTTATGAACAAAAAAAAATTAATAGGGTAGGTTGGGGGGAAAATACACCAAATATAAGATAAGCATAGCTAGTAGTAATACTTTGATGATGCTCTTTCATAATTTGTTACAAATGTTTCATAACAATGAAAGTATTTGTGGTAGGGTGTGGTATGGGACCCCTGCATGATGTTATGCATGTTTGTTTTGTAAGTTCACAACTTTTACTATACACTTATTGTTTAGGTATGTTCATGTATGAGTGATAAACCTCAATATTTTTTTTTAATAAAAAAAGATCTTAGGTTATAAATAGTTAAGAAGTATATCTAATTGAGTTTAAAATTCGCTGATCACCTACTGTGTGCCAGGCTGTGCTAGTTGCTGACTGTACAGCTATAAAAAGTTTGGTCCACAGGGAGTCAAGTAAGAGAAAAAAAATAATTACAATGTAGGGTGATAATTTCAGTGTTAAAAGCAGAAAGGGGTCAGGGGCATGTTTGGGAAAGGCCTCCTAGAAGAGCCAGCCCCTGAGCAATGTTAGAATGGAATCGAGTCCTCCACAGGACGGGGATGGAAGCATGTGACAATAGGTTTGTTGGAACTACTGCTGGAGAAGAGAGGGCAGTGGTGAGGAGCTGCTGGAGAGGATAGGCAGAGAGCACATTGTTGAGGGTCTTGCTTGCTCAGTCAAGGAGCCTGTGGTTCTTGTGGCTGGCTAACCTCTCTTTCTGGTACTTTTGTTCTGCAGACCATGATGGGATGTATTGAGGGTGAAGAAGGACATTTGGCATTCCAGAGAATCCTGGATAAAGTGAGAGCTGGGAACCTGGATGTTCAGACTGTTGTATCCCTGTTGAGACTGTACCAAGATTCTAATCCTGCAGTAAAAACGGCACTATTAGACAGAAAGCCAGCAGAAGGACAAGCAGTGCAGCCACAAGGTAGGAGAAAACCCCACCCCCCTGAATGACTGAGTTCTCTTCAAGGAAGATGCCGTTAAGTTCACGCCAGTGTTGCATTTCTTTGGTGGCTTAGTTGTTAGGTGGTTTTCACCTAAGTAATTCCAAAAGCTGCATGTTAAATATATACAAATTAATTTCAGTCCCCATTTCTATCCCTTAGTTAGCTAGTTTGAAACCTTGAAGTTGTAGAATACCATCAATATTCTACTGCCCTTCAGAAAGCCCCATATCCAAATCAATGACATGAGTGCCCAAGGTGAACTGGTTCCCTGACAGCACTTAAAGGCTGAAGTTTCTCTCATTTGGGGTAGGTACAAAGCATTGGCCTTGCCAACCAGAAAGTTAACCTCTGGCTGGCTCTGCAGCTTTGTGTTTCGACAGATAAATGAAACATTTTTCCTTTCATAGAGTTTAAACAGAATAATAAAATATTTTCCTCTACTAAAAGATATGCTGCATTCAGGTGCTCAGAATAAGATGAGAATCACTTTATTATTCTATTAGATGTCCCCTGACAAACCATGCTGTCATTTTCTTCACATTGACTAGCTTCTCTTGTGTGACTCTAACTCTTTCTCCCCTAGGGAGCACAGAGGGAGGAAAGACCTTGTCTGTTCTGTTACTAGAACACAAAGAGGACCTGATACAGTGTGTAACACAACTGAGACCTATTGTGGAGTTTCTGGAAACAGCCAACAAGGAATTCCTCACTGGCACTGAGAAAAAGGTAACTGGGCAGTGTACCTTGTCCCCCTTCCAAATTCATAGAGCGCTTTTAAAACGTCTTTTGTGAAACAGCCCTTTTTACCTTGCAGTACTTTTGTCCATACTATAGAGTGAGCACCTTAAAGCTAGGATCTTTGTATCCCTTGCAGCAGCCTGCTGAGGGCCTTGCACATTGTAGCCATGCGGTAAATGTTTGGATGGATGGTTGAATAAATAAATAAATGAATATGTGTTACTTCTGTTCTGACTCAATGAGTTTTTGCTATAAAACAGCTGCACCAAGAGTTGTTAAGACACCTTTATAATTATTTTGACACTTCCCCTCTTTATGCTCTTCATATGTAGGACATTTGGAAAACAAGCAAAAAGAAAAAAGTTCAATTCTCCCACGATCTCACCGCTCAGAGATGACCATTGCTAACATTACGGAGCATGAGCTCCACCTCATCCTGTTTGAGTCATCCTGAGATGGGGTGATACTGAACATACAGCTTTGTAGCTTTGTAATATGTTGTGGATACATTTCTGTAACAGGGAACTTGGTAGCTGTATAGTATCCTGTCTAATGGACACACCATAATTCATTAAATCTTTATTGTTTACTTTTTTTTTTTTTTTGCTATTATAAATGATGATTATTCTAAAAAGATGGAGAACATCTTTACACACAAATCTTTGTGTACTTCTTAAATCATTTCTTTTGAATAATTGCTCTAAAATGTGGAAGTTTAGAATAAAGAACAAGTTTTCAAGTGTTTGATACATACTGCCAAATTGTCCTTCAGGAAGGCTGTACCAATTTACTCTCCCACCAGCTAGCTACTAAAATCCCCTTAAAATTGCTGGCATGACTTCTCAAGGCAACTATATAACTGTATTTGTTGGTGTTATTGATTTCAACTTTGTGCTAAAAATATTTTTATATCTGGAAGGAAGAGGGATAGAGAACTTTTGTGACATCAATTCTTAAAACTGTAGGAAGTGGCTTAAATGTTGAGGAGAGAAAATGTTTAGAAACCACTGGTATAAAGGCAAAGCACTGGATTGGTAGTGAAGACTGGAGTTTATTTTTCTTAATGATGTCATACTGCTGTTTTTTGCAATAAACGGAAACAACCTTTAATCCTAAAATTATATTTTGCAAATTAATTAGGTTTTAAAATCTTTAAGGAGTTTGAACTTCTTAGACAGATAATATATAAAATAAGATTAAGCCTGTTTTCTCATTAGACTTCAGATTAAGTGTAATTTTAGATATTTGTTTTAAGTCAATTGCTTATAGCTCTAGAAGTATCTGATTCTCTGTTTTGAGATTTTGTTCGATTACTCATTCAGACCTTTTCTTTATTAGCTAGATTGAATGTGTCCTTTGAACTGTTTCATTATCTTGGTAAAACAGCATTTATAGGTAGAGCCCAAACTCAGCCTCATTCTCCTCAGTGAGATCGACCACACTGTCATTTTCTTCTGTCACTTTCAGTTTACTTGACAGAAAGGACTGAAGCAAAAGAACTCAAATTAGTTATAAATCACAAAAATACTTCTTAGGATTGGGGTTCCACTCATTCTCACTAAATCTGAAGTAAAATAATAAAGTGGGCTTGTAGAGGTGAATGTTGATTAGCCACAGTGTTCTGATATCATGTGGAACACACATCTGGCCTTTTAGAATTTTTTTCTGTTAAAAAGTGGTGCTCATCATAGGCTCCATAGCCCTTATCTATAAATACTTTGGGTTATGTAAGAATTGATGAATAGGAATGTCTTTACATTAGGATTAGAAACAGATTCAAAAGTAATTATTATAACTGCTATTTATTTATCGCTTATAATGTGCCAAGCAATGTGCTGAGGGCCTTTTACACATCACTGAATTTAATCCTCACAGCTGCTTTACGAAGTCATGGGTATTACCCTGTTTTTAAAGATGATGAAACAGAATCTTAAGGAGTTAAAGCAGCTGACCTGAAATCACACAGGTGCTTGGAGGTGGTACCAGAACTGGGACCCAAGCTTCCCATCAGAACACATTCTCTTAGCCACTATACATACTGCCTCTGAGTATCAGTACCACTTTCACTTATTAAAGATCACATATGATCTAGGAGTTATGCTAGGCTGTCCAACAGCAACCTCATTTTACAGAATCCTCATAACTTTGCAAGAGTTGGTATTATCTTTTGCAGATGAGGAAAATAAGCGTCAAAGAATAAAACAATATGCCAAAGGTTACAGAGGCAATAAATTTTGGAAATGGGGTTCAAACTAGATCTGCCTGGCTCTAAAGCCCATACCTCCACTTAACAGTATCTGGCTGCTTCATTATGTATCAGGTTATTGCTTAGGAATGAAGATTTAGCACTGAAACTAATATGGTTTTTAGATACCAGCTCTTAAATTTTAAGTTACAATTCATTTAGTAGCAATCTGGTGTATATGAGACCTTAGACAAAGATAATGACTATATTCTGTACTAACAAGGAATATGCCAACTTTTTATATATATATATATATATATATATATAGTCTTTTCATATATATAATACAGATATTTCTTTCATATATAAAACCAATTTGGTTCTAAAGCTAAATTCATTATTTTAAAATGGGAGTTAATTTGATAATAGCAGCCTCTGGCATGCTGCCATGACTGATTGCTTGACTGTTTCTCCTGGGAGCTGGCATTTTCCCAAAGGGAAATTCAAAATTCAGCTATTATGAATCTGTAGATTATATATATATTGAAATAATCCCCTGCTTTATCAGTTCCATAACAGCCAATTTATGCATATTGAGTTGTAGTCCATTAAGAGCTAGTTCTATTGTAATAGAAACACATCTGTAAAATATCTCTCATGTGCTTTCTTTTTCAACCTTTTGCTGGAGCCCCTTTGCCCAGCAAAGGATTTTAGCCTGGAAAATCCTCTAGCATACCAACTGATGTATGTGGCCATTGAGAATGAGAAGAATAGACAATAAAGTATTCACAACAAAAATGATCCAGAAATGTGCTTTAAACTTATTATTTTGGAGGCTATAGACTAATGTATAAACTAGCTTAGTATTCAAATTGCTTTGTAAATAGAGTAAAAGGGAGTAAAATAATAGAGTTGCTCTGAAATTACAACCTCTACCAATGTCGTGTGCTTTACTGGACAGATTGCAAATAATATGCCTGGATTAATTAATAACCAGTCTTGTGTTTCTCAATCTTGGGTCTGAGCAAACAAAATCTAAAGAACCAGGTTAGGTATAAGCTACTTGCTCCATCATATAGGCCTGTTGTAAGAATTTTTTTTACAAAATGAAAGTTGTTAGAGGCAAAAAAATATACCAGACCTGCAATTGAGAAAGATTTTCATAAGATTATTTGAGAATGTTTTAGATTTTTATTGAAACAAATAAGGAAGAGACTATGAAAAAAGTAGTGCTAGAAATGAACAGGGGAGAACTTGAAGACAGGTCATCTTGTAATGTCATCTTGCTGGGTTTCCCAGTGGTGTGTCAGAGAAATTTAGAATTGCCAGTAACTAGTGTCTGGTTGATTGCTTGCCACTGCAGGTGATTCTAAACTGCTGTGAGGGCGGAACACCCAAGGAGACAATAGAAAATTTGTTGCACAGAATAACTGAAGAGAAGACCCTGACTGCTGAGAGTTTGGTAAAGCTCCTTCAGGCTGTGGAGACGACGTTCCCGAACTTGGGCCTTCTGCTGGAGAATTTGCAGAAATTAGCCACTTTGCCAGCCACCACAGGTATTAGTTAATTGTTGACTCTCTGACTCTCTGGACCAGAACTACCCGTACAGAAAATTATAGCCTAAAATAAAACACCCTTTTGGTTCTTGGCTGGGGAGATAATATAGTGTTAAGATTGTCATTGCAAAGCAGAAACTAGCTGTTGCAAATGAATGATTCTCATTATTTCTTGAATTTAAAGCTGAAATCTGATACTCTTCTCCAGCAGGCTCACTCCTGATGTTCCTGTGGTTCAGGGCTGGCTCCTGTGTGGCTTTCGCAGGGCTCTCGGGTGCCACCTGTGAATGCCTAAGGTGCAGACCGGCTCGGGTACATCCACAAAGCTCACAGTTTTGACAAGCTGTGTTGACAAATGTGAGCAGCAGAAACTCAAATCTTGATTTTCCCATTCCCATTTGAGTGCTGTTTGGTTTCACTAGTCCCCAGAATTTCCCCCAGAGTGTCCATTCAGCTTGGGGAAATGAGTCCATATTCCATTCCTTAGAAAGACAGTCCAACTCTAGCCAATCCTCCACTGTTTGAGAGCATTTGGGACTAAGTTTTCAGAAAAAGGATACTTGGAAAATGGGAGAACATTTTTCTATTTTATAAAAGTGATGTATATTTATACAAACTTGGACCAGTCCAAAAATAAAGAAGAAAAAAACAACCTAACATCCTACCATTCAAGCATATCAATAGTAACGTGTTGCCATATTCTATCAATCACATTATTTTTAAAATGTTGAGATACTACCATATTTCATAATTTTAATTTTCCCCTTTTAACATAGTCTCTCCCACGTTTTAAAAAACTTACCATAATCCTATTTTTGATGACTATGTAATTTTCTTCATAAGGATGTATATAATGTGTTAATTATTCCTTTGAGGCAGATGGGGCATAATGGTGATGACTGCAGGCTTTAGTGTCAGTCAGGATTACCTGGGTTTGCATTCTGACAACTCCATCATTCTGTAGCTGTGTGACCCTGAGCCAAGTGACTTAATTTTTCGGAACCTCTTTTTCTTTTCTGTGAAATGGGGATGATAAAGGTACCTATTAAATTCATTTTAATGTGGCTACTATGAGATAATACATGTAAAACATTTAGCACAGTGCCTGGTACATCATCATATTAACCTCCAATTATACAGTGACGAATGTCTTTGTACATAGATTTTTGCCTTCAAATCATTTCTTAAGGTTAGATTCCCAGAAGTGGAGTTACTGGGTCAGAGAAGAGAATACATTTTTAAATATCTCTAAAGCTAAGGGGAATGCCTGGTAATTTTGATTTTTCTTTTCTTTCAAATAAATATGATCCCTTAGAAGAAAGTACTTAACAGGTTGGCTCAGAGACCATAAAAACAGAAGAACCATGGGTCAGCTTCACTGCCACTGTCTTGACTCATACCTGCTTGTATTTTGGGTCTCCACATGGGTCTCTGACCTCAGGCTTGATGAATAATAGCCCTTGAATCTGCACATCTGAATCTCCTACGAGGGCAGCATTCTAATTACACCCCTGTTGAGCATTCACTAGCTTCTGCTACGGGGCTCAAACTTTCAAAGCATTAGTGGTTCTGTGACCCTGAAGCACTAAGTGATTAAATGTAGACCAAAGGAACTCAGGCAAGATCTGAACACGTGTATGAGGCCCCAAGCTGGGAATTGAACTCAGCTGTCCAGAGGAGACAGCTCTGACACTGGTATTTCTCTTCCTCTTTCATTTGCAACATCCCATAGTCGTCTGTAGGAGAAGCTCTGAGGAAGTTTTGTTGCATCAAACATTACTGTTTTGCTAATACCCTTACAGTCCAGCCAAGCCCTGATGACTATGGCGCAGAGCTATTGAGACGGTATCATGAAAACCTCTCTGAGATTTTTGCAGACAACCAGATGTTACTAAAGGTGATTTCACACATGAAGAGTTTAGCCCCTGGAGAAATAGAGGTAAGGGGGTGGGAGGGGGTGGGGATGAAATGAGAGAGAAGGAAAATATAGCTATATTTATTATGTTTTATATAAATACACATGTACACCATGTTGAGAAATGTTAAGGAGACAGTGGAGAAGGCAAGATAGAAGGTGAACCAATTTCTAAGGCAGAATAACCTATAGGATAGTTGCAGTTTCTTCAGTAATGAAAAGGAGTTCAAAAGGAGGAGTGAGGAACCTGGTCATGTAAGAAATCTCTTAGGTTGCGAGAGGTCTTGAGAGGAGATGCAGGGTGTTGAAAAGCTCCTCCCCAGGACTACAGTTCACTAACTGGACAACCAGACCTGCGTGCAGTTCTGCTGCTGTGACAGCGGTAGACAGTCCCTTACGTGTGTGTTTTTGCTGCATCTTGAAGGTCATGGAGAAGCTTGTGAAACATGGCTCTGGTTCAGATGGCTTCAGTTCCCTGGTCTCAGCAGTTCTAGACAAGCAGATTCTCTCTGCAACAGCCATTTGGCAACTGCTCCTGGTGGCTAAGGAGACAAAGACCTGCCCATTGAACCTGCTTATGGAGGAGGTTCAAAGGGAGCCTGGTGCCGAAGCTTTCTTTCGGGCAGGTAAGTTACCTGTCCTCTGCCATGGGTTAGCCCTGACTAGAGATTATTGTCAGTTTTCCCAGAAAATAGAAAGAGTTCTCTTGTGGTGGTCATCCACATCCCTATTATCAAAAGAGCAAAGTAAGGCTGGCAGTTTTGTTCAAGGACTTAGGAGTTTGTTAACCTTTAAAAAACAAAGCACAGTAGTTATTCTAAGCTTAAATTATTATACTATGATTACCTTGCGATTTGCCATTTTCCACACTTCCATCTCTAGGTAAGAGAGGGGTTAACTGTGTTCTTATTATAGTATGAGTTGAGAAAGGGTGAAGAGAAGAAATTGTGCTCATAGCTTTACTAATGAGTCTTCAATCCTCCCTTTTCTTTTCCAGTGACAGCACCAGAAAGTGCTGCCTTAGAAATTATCATGAGGCATAACAAATTGATCACAGAGGCCATCCAGCAAAGAATTGAACTGAAGTGCTTCACCTCAGAGGAAGAGCACGTGGCAGAGACGGTGAAAGAGGTATGGTGGAAATAAAAAACTAATTGAGTTTTGGAGAGTTTTACAGAGTTGATGCTTGGGACTGCCTTTATTCCTAAGAGAGGAGTTAACATTTGCAGAATTCCTGCTATGTGCCAAGCTCTATGCTCATAAGCTAAATACTCTATAACATTTTTGCTTATTTTATCCTTACTTAAGATGCTGTGATGATATTGTCCACATTTAACAGATAAGGGAACTTAGGATCCAAGGGATTAAGTAGCATGTCTAGGATGTTCCACCTGGTAAGAGACAAAGCCAGTATTTGAACCCAAGTTCATGTGACTTAAACCTGGATTTATTTCATTTGTCTAAATCTAGGTAAATCTCAAGGGGAACCATGTTCTCAGAAACAGCTTCTTTCAGAGGAAGGAAAGTAAAATTGGTCTTATTACATGCTCTATTCCGGTTTCTAGAAAGAGCCAAGATAAACATAGATAGAACAAAGTGTTTGCCCATATGGGGTGGCAGATAGTGCCAACTCATTTTTTGAAGGGCTTCTTACAATGTGGCCAGCATCCCAGAAAAACCAGGTGGGCATGGCGGGGGTGGGGGTGGGGAATTCATGGATTTCCAGACCAGGATCATGTGCATTGTGAGTGGCAAAGAATTGCAGAAGAACGTAAAATTAAACTACAGACTCACCTTTAGTGCCTTTTGATCCAAGTAGGCCTAGAAGGTGTGCAGAAGGGCTGGTTTCCAACCCTGTCCATACAGGTGACAGCCCCACCCTGATATGACTCTCTCCAGCGCACCATGTACTTCAGAGATGGAGTTTCTGCAGTTGATCAAGTCTAGCCTCACTAATTAGTCTCATGCCTGCCTCCAGGGACATCAGGTTTATTTAGATAGACTTGAAAAGAGCAGAAATAAAATATCTCCCAAAATGAAAATTCCATTTGGCCATCTGTGAATGGTTTAGCTTGATTTTCTCAGTGTGCTGACTCTTTCTGCTGATAGCTCTAACAGTCTGAAAGAGGACAGCTTTGAAATAATAATCTTGGCCCCTTTAAAGAGTAATATTCTTTAAAGCCCCTATTTGAACCTTTTTTTAGAGAGCTGAGGGTTTTTTTTTTTAATGAAACAAAATGGTATTTAAAGGGTGCATATAAGAATCTAAAAATATGAAGCCACTGATCATGCAGAATTATTTCCAGACATTGAGACAATTACTTATTATGAAAAATTATCCTAATCTTCAAGATAGAAACACCATCAACCAAATCTATGGCTTTCTAAGTTTTCAATATTAAGATGCAGAGAAGTTCCTTGGAAGACTCTGGCTTCTGTGAGGATATTTCTCATAAAAAGCACTTAATGCTTCCTTTCTTGCACCTTCTTTATATTTGCACATTTGTCTTGACATATGTCTCTGTTTTTATTTTAATTTCCCTGTTCTTTGGAAAACAGTTCTCTTCTACATTTACCATAAGAAGTGGTGTAAACTACTTATGATGAGCAATACCTTCCTGAAATTAGTTGTTTTTTTGTTGTTGTTGTTGTTGTTTTGAGTTGAAAATCATGGAGAAAATCTGCTGATAATAACTCCAAGCCTTTGTCTCATGGTATTCATTTAGATTCTGAGCATTTCCTCAGAGACAGCCAGCCCTGAAGCTTCCCTGAGAGCAGTACTGAGTAGAGCCATGGAAAAACCGGTCTCGGCCATTGAAATATGTCACCTCCTGTGCAGCATCCACAAATCTTTTCCAGGCCTGCAGCCTGTCATGCAGGAGTTAGCATATGTTGGTAAGAAACAGGTTAGGGTGTCAGGCCCTGTCAGACTCAGGTTGTTTCCTTATTGGGGGGAGGAGGCACCAGTTCACAGAACAGTTCATTGCTATCTTAAATTATTTATTCATTTTATATGCTCTCAATACCTAGAGAAATCATGTAGAATAAGACACAGTGTAAGTGCCAAATGACGCTGTTTATGTTTATTAGAGAGTAAAGATGATAATGATATTATTTTAGAGTTTTGTTAGGATCCCAGGTAGTCTCCAGTCTCCTCTAAGAAGTGGTATGCTTTAGAAAAGTTATAAAGCAAATTAGAAACATAGAGAATCCCCAGAGCCATGCGATTTTCTCTCCTATGTAGGTTTCCTTACTAAGGAGAATAGAGAAAAGGAGAGGTGGAAGGTGAGTAATAAATTTTACCTTGAAGCCAAAGATAAAGCAGATGAAAAGGAAGCCACGCCAGCTGAAGAAGACTGCCAGGCTAAGAAACAGAATGATCAAGGAGAGACTGGTTCCTTGCCAGACCAACAAGATAAAGACACTTCTGCCTCCCCGGACTCTGCCAAGAAGAGTTTCATCTGTAAAGCCTGTGACAAAAGCTTCCATTTCTACTGCCGCCTAAAGGTGCACATGAAGCGCTGCCGTGTGGCCAAGAGCAAACAGGTGCAGTGTAAGGAGTGCAACGAGACCAAGGATTCTAAGAAAGAGCTAGAGAAACATCAGCTGGAGGCCCACGGTGCAGGAGGAGAGCCTGACGTCCCCAAGAAGAAGAAGAAGAGGCTGCCTGTGACATGCGACCTCTGTGGAAGAGAATTTGCCCATGCGTCAGGTATATTCAAGAAGATGAAGTGATAGAGGATGATAATTCTGCATGTTGAGTTTGAATCTTAGGCCTTGTCCCTAGCTGTGTGCAATAAGGGATGTGGATGGGCTTAGGAAATAGAGCAGGTTCCTACAGAGATATTTTGAGAAGACCATGGGCTTTGGAATCAGCTCTCTGAGCTTTGAGTTCTTCATCTGTTAAATAGGCACCATGATACCACCTACTTTTTTGTATTGTTGTAAAGATTTAAAATAATATAGTTAAACACCTAGTATAATGAGTGGCGTAGAGTTAGCACAGTCAGTAAATTGTAGCTATTATTCCTAATAGCTAACTATTGTGCTTGCCTCAGGTTTCCATGTACCACTCATTTCTTGAAAATAAACCAGAGTCACTGGAAGCCCTGGGATGTATAGACAGAATATTTTTCCCTCGCCCTTTTATTATATTGGATGAATGTTATAAAATATAAAAGTGAGTTTTGTTTCCCAATTTCTGGGTGGCTGGATCCTACTTAAGAAAGAGAGGGGATGGGAAAGATAAGCCCAGAATTACTTCATGCCAGATCCACCGAGAATTGGGGCTGAGGTGACTTGGGGAGGGCTAGCTAGCTGGCGGGCAGATGCAAAGCATGGCTCTGCGAGGTTGAAGCCGGCATGGCCTGGCATCCTGTGGTTGATGCTGGGCCTCCTCTGGAGACAGTGCTCTTCTTTATGCTCATGCTGGATTTGTCACATAATTACTAGTGTCTCTTCTGGTCCCCGGCATGGCTTTCCTTAGGCATGCAGTACCACAAACTGACAGAGCACTTTGATGAGAAGCCTTTCTCCTGTGAAGAGTGTGGGGCAAAGTTTGCAGCCAATTCCACCCTGAAGAACCACCTTCGCCTTCACACTGGGGACCGCCCATTCATGTGCAAACACTGCCTCATGACCTTCACCCAGGCCTCTGCTCTGGCCTACCACACCAAGAAGAAGCACTCAGAAGGTAAAGCCAGGAGAACTTCTTCATTTCCCCTACAAACTTCAACTGTGTAAGCTGCCTAAAAACCCAGTTGAAATTAGGTATAATATATATCCCAAGTAAAATAAAAACAAAATCCCTAGGCATACAGACAACAAGGAATGCATGGGTGCACAGGCATGTAAAATCTTACTGTGAGAGCATCTGAAGAGAGGCTGGCTAACAGTGTTGTGACTTGATACTTAGAGAATTTACTTAAGGTCAGGGAGTCCTTGAGCTTTGAGCTGGAGCTCAAGCATGAGAAAAACCTTGATGTGCACCTACTGTGGATTAGGCAGTGCCTGAGGCTGAGGGGTTGCGATGAAATTCCTGTGTTTACATAGCTTGTGGACTGAGGAGGATGTGGGGTGGGGATCGGCATCTAGACAGTTCCAGTACAGAGTTATCAGCATTGTAATATGGAATACCAGAGTGACAGGGAAGCATGAAGGAGGGGTTCCTGAGCCAGCTGGAGTAGTGCACTGTCAGGGAGAACTTCATGGAGGATCGCTACATGGTTTGAAGCATTTGTATCTAAGTAATAGTAGCCTCCTAACGGATCTCCTTGCTCTCTTTCCCTGTAGAGTGTTCTTGATGCACAGACCTAAGTGATCCTTTTGAAACTAAACCATATCAGGTCACTTCTCTGCTGAAAACCCTGCAATGCCTTGTCATCTTAGTGTAAAATCCAAGGTCTTGACAAAAGACTACCAGGTTCTCCATGATTTAGTCCCCTGATACCTCTCTAACATTATCTCTTCTTATTCTTGCCCCTCACCAGCTCTATTCCCCCCATTTTGGCCTCCTTGTGAGTCCACGGACCTGATGGACATCCTCTGCGGGAACTTTGTTCACACCACTCCTTTTGCTTGGTCGTTTTCCCTTCAGACACCTCCATGATTCGTTTCCTCACCTCCTTTGTGTCTTTACTCACATTTCACCTTCTCTGTGACTCATTTCCTGACCACTCTATATACAGTTTCACTACCACCACCACACACAGCCTCCTTGCATTATTTTTCTCCACAGTACTTATATGATGTTTTATGCTTTATTTATTTTGTGTATAGTTGGTCTCTCCCTATTAGAATGCAAGCATCATGAGGAAAGAGTTGTTAGTCTTTTTCCCACTGCTGTTCCTAGAACTTAGAGTAGTACTTGCCTATGGCAGACCCTCAATAAATATTTGCTGAGTGAATTAATTTCTTGAGCATTGTTCTAGGCACTGGTGATATCGTGATAAGTATACACACTCTGCTTTTATGGAAGTTACTTTCCAGTGGCGAGAAACAGATAGTAAACAAGTAAACAAATAAATATGTAGTGTAAATTCAAATAGTAGTAATTGCTAAGGAGAAAAATAAGGCAGGTGTAAGCAACAAGAGAATGACAGGGTTGGGGGTGGGGCACTATTTGCATCATCAGAAGGCCTCTGAAGAGATGTCAATTGAGTGGAAACCTGAATGAAGTGAGAGATGGAGCCAGTGGAAGATCTAGGGGAGAGCAGAGGCACCCCCAAAGTAAGAAGGGTCTTTACCTGTTTGAGAGACCAGAAGACTAGAAAGGACTAAAGCATAGTAAATGAGGGGAGAGATCAGACGTAAGGCAGGAGAGGTCACCAAGTGCCAAATCTCCCAGGGTCTTAGAAGCAAAAGTAAGAACTTCAGGTTTTTATTCCAAGTATGTTGGGAAGTGTGCTAGTTTCCTATTACCTCTGTAACAAATCACAACAACTTAGTGACTTGAAATAACACAAATTTATTATCTTACCGTCTGGAGGTGAGAAGTTCAAAATAGATCTTAAGGGGCTAAAATCAAAGTGTTGATAGAACCGTGTTCCTTCTGGACGCTGGGGGGGGAGAATCTGTTTTTTTCCTTTTCCAGCTTCTAGAGGCTGCATGCATTCCTTGGCTCATGGCCATATCACTAAAACCTCTGCTTTTGTCATCATACCTCCTTTTCTGACTCCTGCCTCCCTTTTATGAGGACTCTTGTGATTAGATTGGGTCCACCGAAATAACCCAGAATAATCTCCCCATCTCAACATCCTTACCTTAAATCACATCTGCAAAGTCCCTTTTGTCATATAAGGTGACATAGTCATGGGTTCCAGGGATTAGAATGTGCACATCTCTGGAGGGCCATTATTCTGCCTCCTGCAGGAAGCATAGGAGGATCTGATTTACTTTTTAATTTAATTTAATTTTACTTTATTTTTATATTAATATTACAAGTTATTCCGTTAACACAAGGTGATAACTACAATAGCAGTAAATCTGCTTTGGTCCATGATTACACTCCCTCCTTATTTTTGTTCATTCCTCAATCTTGAGGGATTTGGAACAATGTCCGCTCTGACTGCTTCAGGCTGAGAAGGGACCTAGGTATTATGGGGCAGAGGAAAGGGATTGTTTTGCTTGCAGTTAAAGATACTCCTTGTTTTGGGGATGGGACAGGTCCATCCTCATCATTTTGCTAGCTGTCCAGGGCAAGCCCGAAGAACTGGAGAGTAGGAGTTGGCCACAACTCTGTTGGGTTTCAGGGCTTAACCGGCATCTGAGCAATCCAAAGATTTAAGTCTCTGAGAAATATGCTTAACAGGTACATTGAAAAATGTAGTTTGAAATGAAAAGAGTAGGTTAGGGGAATTATAAATGAGTGTAACTATGTTGTGTTGGGGAAATAGATTTTCATATATTCCCAGATAGGGCCCGCTGAGGGAGTGTTGATTTCATGAGGCCGTGTCTGGATGTCCCTAGAGCCCTTGGGAGCACTTTTGTTTGAGGCATTGTTTACTGTGTAAGTTTGTGAAATCTGCCAAAGACCTGCATAGGCATAACTTCTGGAATGACCTTTGGACTCGCTTTGAAATCTCTTAGCCATAAAAACTCTGTTTTATTTAATATTTCCCCCTGTTGGTCAAGGCCTTTTTCCAGATGCATCCCTGGTTAGCTTGGTAATAATCCTTCGGTGCCAGGGAAGCTCATTCCTGGGAGTCATGTCCCGCATTTGAGGGGAATGTTGTGAGTTTATCTGTAGAGTTTGACTTACAGAGAGGCCACAAAAGAGTGACAAGGAGGTCTTCAGGAGGTAACTCTTAGGCATTAATTATAATCAAGTTTAGTTTCATTATTATAGGAATAAGTTTCATAAAGATAATTTTAGCCACCCTTTTGAAAATAAATTATAGTAGTGCATGAATATAATATAAACAGGTACAGTTAGGAGGTTACTGCAAATACTTGAGTCTAGATATGCTGAAGTTTTCAATTAGAGTTATGTTAGTGGAGCCTGTAAAAAAGTCAGATTTTGGGATAAATGTTTGAAAGTGGAATTACCAGGACTAATAATGTGTTAGATATGGGATAAGAAGGAAGCATGGGAATTAAGAATGGCATTGGGGTTTGGGGTATGAGTAAGGAAATGAATAATGTTGCTATTTACTGATGAGGGAAATTGGAGAGAGAAAGTGTGTGTATGTGAGTATATGTGTGGTGGGATGGAGAGAAGCAGGAGCTGTTTCTGATCCGAGATACCCATTAGACCTCCCAGTGGACAAGTAAAGTAATGGGCAGGTCTCCAAGTCTGGAGTTCTGGAGAAAGGTGGGGGCTAGAGAGGTAAACGTGGGAGCTGTCAGTGTACAGATTTCTATCAGGCTCCAAGAGATCACCCAGGAAGCGAGGATGAACATCAAGGACTGAGCCCTGGGCTTCTCAACAATTTCAAGTCTTGATTCAGGAAACCCCTTTTTTCCTAACAGATGAGGCTGGTTGCTCTGGTTGAAGTAGGCCCTGGAATTTGGGGGATCTGGAATCTCACTGCTCATTGATTTCCCCACTTACTCTGTTGGCCCATAAGAGGGTGGGAGGTACAGCTGGTCTAGCAGTTTTTATAAATGCCAGTTCTCCAAACTTGCTGTTTACTGGTATTTTCTAATAGTCTTTGGCAGTATGGTCATTATATTCTTACTATGTACATTAAGAAATAGAGAAACAAAGCTTTATTTAATAACTTTAGCAAGCCACTGGAAGAAAGCTTTCCTTCTTCTCTGAACCAGTGTCTCTCACCTTTGTATGCAGTTGCTATCCATTCACTTTTTATGTTGCGAGGCGATCCAAATTCACATGTTTCTGGGTACAAGGACATATCTGTTTCCTGGGAGTGGAATATGAGCTCTCCCCACACTTGTGACCTGATTATAGGTGGGTTATCTTGTAGAGCTCTGTCGGGGTAGGAAGCCCACACTTGTACCCTTTCTCTGTGATCAGCTGTGCTTGTGAGGTGCCATCTGATAGGGTGGCTAACACCTCTCCATCCAGTGTATTACAAATTGCCTGATGTTTTAATGTCCTCTTCTGGATTATATTTCCCTGATACTTGTCCTAGAATGTGGTTTTGCTTTTAGGAATACTGTAAATGTTTAGTGCTGGCTCTGATAAGCTCATGTATTTCCAGGAAAAATGTATGCATGTCAGTACTGTGATGCTGTGTTTGCCCAGTCCATCGAACTGTCTCGCCACGTGAGGACCCACACTGGGGACAAGCCATATGTCTGCAGGGACTGTGGCAAGGGCTTCCGGCAAGCCAATGGCCTCTCCATCCACCTGCACACCTTTCACAGTATGTACTGAGTTTGCATGTCAGACGCTCAGTGCCAGGCTTGGCACTGAGAAATCATGTAGTGAACATTACAGAAGTTGTCACTCCACCAGAGCTGGGCCCTGTTCAGCTCTTTCCCCTCCCTATTCTTCTACAAAACCCAGAGTTCTTCATTGCTTTTTCAAGAAAAATCTCATTTGACCATTCTATTGTGTGATGCTTCTTTCTTCTCTGTCCAGGCTATTTCCTTGTCTTCCTTTTTTAGCCCACCTGTCCTGTTTGGCTGTGAGAGGCAAATTCTGTTTTAAGGTGTGAACCTCTGTAACAGATAAGCTTACAGACCTCTGGGACATTTCTATTAGTCCACTGAGCATCTGTTTTCTACCGTACCCTGCTTCCCCTACTCATCCCTGCCTTTTCCCGTAGGAGCAACCTGGCCACTTTCTAAGTTAATATATACTGTCTTAAGTGGTCCCTGGTCACTTTCAAAATCTGCCCAACAGTCTCCCAAATGCCATTGTATTTCATTCAATTAGCAGGGTCTGCCCCATCTTTCTTCCCTTCTCTTAGAATCGATACAGAAAAAGCACACTTTTATTTAGCACACACACAATACACACCTCTATATAAACACAAAGGAAAGAAAAGAGAATTCTGTGATTCATCATTACATCATCCAGAAGTCACCAGTGAGGTATTTGCACGGCCATGACACATCTTCTTCAGCCTCTCGTATATTGCAGCAAGAGTGTAATCAGCACAGCACCGGAGGCTAGTTAAGTGATTGGACTCTGCAATTCCAGAGGCCTGGATTTGAATTTCGACTCTGCCACTTACTTTCCGTAGACCTTAAACAGATTTCTTTACCTTTCTAAGCCTCTTACGCCTCTTCTGTAAATTGGAGAAATTAATAATGTCCATCACCTTGGATTGTCGTGAAAATTAAATGAAATATCACATGTGAAGCATGACACTCCATGCCTGACACATAGAGAATAAAATGCTCAGTAAGTGCCAGTGATGGTTGTTGACGAGAACAATCCTCTCGTGCCATTTGCCACTATCAGAGCTTGTCTTTTTGCATGCCATGAGCCTGTACTCATCTTCCCTTCTCCCCTCTTCACTTCTCTTTCCTCACACACCATTTTATAGCCATTGACAAATACAGTGCATCACCAACGTGTAACTTATGTAAATACCTTCAAGTCTGTTGTCAGCTAGGCCAGAAGGAATTTAGGAGATTATGTGTGCCCAGCACATGGCTGGACATTGGAGGATGCAGGAGTATAAAGCATGTCCTTGCCCCCCAGGAGTTTACAAGGCTGTCCTAAAAATCCAGGCGCAATAGGCTTCAGTTTTGCAAAATTTGGATTGGATCTAGTGCCACAATTTTAATGTCCTGTTGATCTCTTTATGACATTCTATTTTAGTCTTCTTTTCCCGGTAGCATTACTTGGGAATCAGGAAAGGGGAAATTTTAATTAATAATTAAAATTATTAATTTTAATAATTAAAAGTATTAATTTTCACAATGGAGAGGATCCGAACTACTTTGCCTTGCTGCTAGAGTGTACCATCCGAGGCCCACCCAGCATCCAGTCCCCTCTCTCTGATTTACCATTCATTCCTTTGCCTGTTTCATAAGACCACATCATTGCTTATGGAAAACTGCTTCAGAGCATCTTAAAAGATAACATG
>JAQZBX010018751.1:0-34378 GCA_029593785.1 Cabassous unicinctus | reverse complement strand
TTAATCTCATTAAGCCTCAGTTGTCTTCATGCAAAACAAGAAATACAATTGTAATTAATAGATTGGGCTGTAGTATGTAATAAAGGTGATGATGTTCACAGAAGGGTCACAACTGTGGTAGGGAGGATCTCTGGTGTGAGGTGTCAATGATGGGGGAATGTGTGGGAGGTGTGCACCTGGGGCATGCCTCTACAGCATATGAATAGGTTCAAGTGTCCATGTGGCATTGTCTCGATGGATGGGGACCCACACAATAACTGAAAGAATATTGAATTCCCATCCTGGGGAATCCTGCTAAAATCTCTAATAGAGCAGCAAGAATCTCCCAAATACATGGGCAGTGCCTAGCGAAGGAGGACAGACCAATACACCAGACCCTTGATATTGATGATTGTACTTATGAACTTTACCTTTTGAAATTGAAACTTAGTTAAGTATTATATGTTGTCTACGAGTTGTCCCCTGAAAGCCTCCTTGTTGCTCAAATGTGACTTCTCTTTAAGCCAAGCTCAGCGTGTAGAGCCACTACCATCCCCCTGCAACATGGTACATGACTCCCAGGTATGAACCTCCCTGACACCCAGGGATTAGTAGCAAACACCAACAAGTGATGCATTTGGAAAAAGACCTTGATCAAAAGGGGGAAATATTAAAAATAAAGAAATTTGGGAGGTCATTCCAGAGGTTACGCTTCTGCACATGTCAGCAGGATATCATTGACTGCTCCAGTAAACAGTGCCTCAAACAAGGGGGTTTCTGAGAGTTCTAGAGATATCTAGATACTATAAGCAGGGAAGACAAGCTCAGAAATTCAACACCCTGTAACTGAGTCTTACTTTGGAATTTATGCTCCCCAATGTAACAAAATTAGACTTATTTATAAATTCCCTACACATGGCTCTTCTGCCCCTTTTATTTGAACCTATAATTAGCACTCTACTTGTAACTTATAAGTCCCAGAGACTTAAATCTTCGGTCTTTTCATGTGCCAATTGAGCCCTGAAACTCAGCAGAGTTGCAACAACTACTCTCTAGTTCATTGGACTTACCCACGTCAACCAACAAAAGGATGATGATGGACAACACCCATCTCAAAAAACAGAGAGTATCTACAACTGCAAGAAAGGCAGTTCCATCCATCTGTTTCATGGGATCTAAACAGGGAGGCATCACCATCACAAAATCCTCAAGATTGAGGAATGAACAATGGACTAAAGTAGACATTATTATTCTGTTATAGACATTATTATTCTAGCAATTGGAGAATTTGTATCATTGATATAAAAGCAGTGGCAACCAGAAGTTCTGAGGGGAGGGAGAGGGAAGAATACGTGTAACATGGGGACATTTTGGAACATTGGAAGTGTCCCAAATGACATTGCAATGACAGATACAGGCCATTATACATTTTTTTCAAAACTTATAAAATTATGCGGGACAAAGTGTAAACTATACTGTAAACTATAATCTTCATGGTCAGAAATGTTTCAATATGTGTTCACCAATTGTAAAAAATGTATAAAAATTTCTCTTTCTATAGTCCACTATTCTCTGGGGCTCTTGAGATATTCACAAGGGTTATTTCTTTAAAAATGTGCCTCAATGACTAAACTTTTAATTTCTGTCACTTACATGGATTTTTCATCCTTTTCTTTAATACAAGTTGCGCTTTCTCACCGCTGAAAATGGAAATCTTCTCTTTTTACTCTCAGTTGGTTCAGAAACTGTTATGGAATGTTGGTGGGATATGGAAATAAGGCTTTATTTAATTCTATATAACTGTATGTAAATCACTGTAGAATCATTATGAAAATAAAAGAAAAATTTTATGCTGACAGTAAAAACTAAAACATAAAATTTACCAAAAATTTGCAGGATATCCATCATTCTAAAATTCCTATGTTCAAACCCATTAGTTCCAGAGTCTTTTATAACATTTATTGAATCCCAAGTGTATTAGATTCATGGATTTCTTCATGGTTTTATAATTTGGAGGAATGACGAACATGGAAATTAAATAAAATCATTCATTGCCAAAGTCGGGTCAATTTTATTTAATAACTTTCAAAAAAATTTGATTAGAGTCTGTGCTCCCCATTGATAGATGCATTCAGTCATAATTGTCTTTCACATTATATAAATTGAGTGTTGATGAAGCCAAATGAAAATATAATCTATACACATGTATACTACATATTTGTATCCATAAATATACATTTGAGTTTTCATAAACATATACCTACTGATATTTCTTTAATGTCTATCTTCCATTTTCCACTGTAGAAATATTCCTATGCTTTTCCATTATGCTTTCTGATCCAGAAGAACACTTGTATGGACTGTATCACTTACTTTTGGCCAACGTAAGAAGGAATTAAGAGGAAAGAAAAGCTTGAAGTCAGAGTACTTAATCCAAGGTTCTTTCCCTGCAAGGTCAAGAAGACCCACATTTACCCCGTGATCAAAGCCACAATATTTGTCCTCCTACCTTCAGCACAAAATCTCCTTTTCCCCTTGATTCTGGTAACTGCTCTTTCCCCTTGTCCATTCAGATCTAGATGTCGTAAACCTCTGTAGCAAAGGGCTATTGTATCTCGGTACTTTTCCCATACTCTGTTTACATCTTTATAATTGACCCCTTTATTAATTCTTCTTAAATTGCCCAATTCCTGTGACTTGTGTTGCCTGCATAGATTCTGACTGATACAGTAATTGATGTAAAGAATAGCCCTAGAATCACACATGTAAAAGAGAATTCTCACATAGTTAAGGAATATGCAGATAAGTCTTTTGTTGGAGAAATAGAACACTGGAAATTCATGACTAATTGTGACATCATGATATTTTAAATTATTCCCAGTAATGTTCTTTAATGGAGTATAGGTAGAGATGAAGGCACAGAAAGACCATTTGCATTTGGTTGTGATACAGAATTACTGCCATGATAATGTTGATAACAATAATGAGGGGGCTTTTGAATGAAAGCTATTAATATCCTACAGTGAATTTGAAAGGGTGTTTAAAAGGTTTCACCCACAAAATTGAAGGAGATTTTATTTTGCTGGTAGTCCTTAAGGAAAGATTTGTTTTAGTTTTAAGCCAGGAATTGATTGTAAGAACAGCAAATTTGCAATAGTAGTTAAATGCTAAACATTGCCAGGAGCTTTATGGCAGGCTAATAGAATTGGTGGGGGGAAGAGTTGGAACCATAAAATATGCAATAAGGGTATTGGGCAATCAAGGATGAGATGAAGTATGGAAATCCCTCCTGAAGAGGCAGTCCCTATCTTCCCCTTACCTGAGGGAAACAGCTCTATTCTGAAAAAGTTCTTTCAATGACTGCACTTAAGAAGTTGTGGGATAAATTTATGTAATCCTTTTCAGCATCCAACCCCACCATAGCTGGTTGTTTTTACGTGAGAGTCAAATATCAACTAGTTCAGATGAAGAACTCCAACCATCCTGTGTGGAACCTTGACCACTCACTCAAAATTAAAGTTCTGAAGACCAAGAATTGGACTAGAAGCAGCAGTAATTTCTTTCTTTCTCATGAGAAAGGGTGCATGCCCAGGCTAAAGAAAGCAGGGGAAGCGTGTGTGCCCAGTGCAAGAACAAAGAGTATATGTTGACCCTGATACAATGTCCCAGTTTCCTTCCTCTCTCCCTCACCCATTTCCCCATTGGCTGGGAACTAAGGGCTTACAATCTTAAGCAGGAAAAGTAGCCTAATCATGGAGCAACACCATTACTGAAGTTGGTTTCAGGGAGATAAGCTACAGGTGGGGAGTGTAAGAATGTGGGGCTTAACTTGCTGCAATTAGGATTCCAGCAAGAATGTGGGAGGGTTAGATAGGACCCAGACAGGAATGTGGTAGGGTGAGGTAGTTGGGGAGCAGGGAATTCAGTTTGAGAAGAGACCAACTTTGTTTTATTTCTCTCAATCCCTTAGTAGTTATATGCACTAAAAAGTTATAGATCTCATTAGCAGTAGGGAAACATGACTAGAATCAGGTTATAAGAGAGGCAGATGAAGGAGAATGAAAAATAAGATTTGATCAAACTGAATTTAACAGCACAGGAGAACCTGCATAAGTTACAGAAATTAAATGACTTTCCTAACATACCTGGGAGTACATTAACAGTCTGCTAGATTCCCTGTTTAGCTCCTCACAGCAAAGATAACCAGAAAGTTTTTTACTTTATGCGACAGAGACAACAGAATAAATTTTCTTTTTTATTTAGGATATGTCAAAACTCCCACTCCCTGTCATTATAGAGTCTGGAAGGAATTTGCTCTTTTTCACAGATTACAAATTATTACACTAGTCCAAGTTTCCTGAAAGAAAATATGGGTTTCTTCTATACTTTTGTTCTGGTTCATGGGCAGTGAATAATGGGTTGAATTGTTGGTCAGAATTTGGAAAAATCAGTATTAGGAAATTAGTGACAAAAATGTTGGGGGACAGTTATATATAGATAGTTCTCTTAGAATAGGCACAGACTGTGAATTCAATTCAATTTCTGCGTAAATGCCCATGAAGGGGAGTCCTTGAAGAAGAAGATTTAATAATCATGTGGAAAAAGAGACCCATCCATGGATTTTAATTGATTCTTCTCTCAAATAATCCAGTGTTTGCATAGGTCCCTGCACACAGTGCTCATGTCAGTAGTATGGTTGAAGGTCATACATAGACAAACATCATGACCGTATTTTCATCAAAGCTGATCTTATTACTATTCTGCTGAGTGCCAAAATTGCCAATAGCAGAGGCTAATCATATGTCCTCAACATGCTATCATTATTTGGGAGTAAAGCCAGCCATTTGGCAGTTTGGTTGGATTAAACTTAATCTTCATGCTGAGGCAATATTTTCTCATAGGGATAAACACATAGGCTCAATACATATTTTTTTCCCTTCACCATGTCATTTTTTCAAAACCATAATTTGTTTATGAACTAAAAATGCATTGCTCTTAAACATGTTACCACACACAACATAATCTCTGAAAAGGAGAAATGTTCTATAGAAAAGAAAGTTCAATAAAGAACACAACACATTCACTGATCTTATAGCATCACACAAAAGCAGATGACTTAAGAGAATGCTTCAATGGTCAGCAATGGAGAAGTCATGGAGCCAGTGGGACACTCTATGAGACTGTGTTTTTAATCTATATAATAAGAGATTTAGTATATACATTAACAATAGGCCAATGTTTGGTTCTATGTTTTCTATAACCAGAGTGGACTGGTGTAGAAAACAAGTATTGAAAGTGGGAGTTTCCCCTTCTACAATTACACCAAATAAACCCAATGTAGCAAATTTTATTTCTTGTTCCCACAACCTTGGGATCACAGGATCAGAGGTCCTAGAACTCAAGGAAGGGATGTTTCCAACAGGGAATGTAGTCAAATAGTTTAGGATATGGGAATTATAACCACCCCCTAGCTCTTCTGGACTCCTTGAATTGTTGAAACATCAGACAGAGGTGGGT
Organism: Cabassous unicinctus; assembly: GCA_029593785.1. Classification (NCBI taxonomy): domain Eukaryota; kingdom Metazoa; phylum Chordata; class Mammalia; order Cingulata; family Chlamyphoridae; genus Cabassous; species Cabassous unicinctus. The sequence continues at coordinate 28,882 of JAQZBX010018751.1, read as the reverse complement.
GATTGATTTCAATTAGCAAGGAGAAAATGGGGTAGTTGCTTATAATGGACTTAAGGACAGCCACATTTGGAGCCCTGGGATTTCACTGGGATGCCTTTTGTCATTCTCTTGCCAAATAGACCTTGTCAAAGTAAAAAAGATGGCAAAGAAAGAAAGAAATAAAAAAAAAAACACACAAAAACACACAAGGGCTGAGATCTTACCTGAATAAAGTTTTATATTACTGAACAGGCAATAAATTCCATGCAAATCAGCTTTGGAAGAGAGGGGAAAAAAAAGACAAGGGTTTTAGGTTGTAGAAGAGAAAAGCTGAGATTACAAAGGGTTATTATATTATAGTTAGAAGTTTTAATCAGTTCTCGTAGTATTTGTTCTAGTCATAGATTGTTCTCTCAGTCTGAACTAAATACTCCATTTAATATGTTCTATGAATAACAGATAAAATGCTCACAGGGAAGACAGGAAACTATAAAATATGACTCATGGAACCCCAAGAGGGCTCTGTGGTCCTGAAAGTTCCCCTTTGTTTTGACATAGCAGCAAAATTGTTTATGTTATTGATTGATTATTTAATGTCCAGGAGGCATTATTATGTGTAAAGATATACATTTAATTTTAATGTGTTTAATCCTTAATTTATCAAGCTTAAAAACTAAACTTAAATTAAATCTTCTTGAGTTCCTACATATTTTACTCTTTATTAATTATATTTCCTTAAGAATTTATCATTTAATTATACATTAAATACAGATGATTCCTTTGAATGGTTCAAATACTCACTGAAGACAAAACATTCTCAATACAATGATGGCAGAGCAGTTTGCTAAATGTTCACTTAAGCTTAATTAAAAATATCACTTCTGTGGGCATAATTAATTTCTTCATTATGTCAATATTTCATGTTGTAATTTCCTATCATTAATGATAGACTCTTTTGTGACATTCTCCGGTTATAGAAACATTATTTAGATGCTTTCTTTAACTTAATTTTTTAAGGGAAAAATAAATAAAGTTCTTTCCCCCCTACTGAGGTTACACAGTCTGGACTCTCAAGCTATTTCCTCTAATTTTGAGAATGGAATAGCTCTTCTCCCAAACTAAATAAAATAAGAATAAGGTATCAAATAGTTGATTTTCAATTTTATAATTAAACTTTAAATGTCAATATAATTTTACATCCTTTATTTTAAGCATAATTTTTAACCTTTTTTTGTCACATATTTCCCTCTAAAATAATATATTTTCAATTCTCAATTAGAATACTGAAAAAGAAGCTAATAAATGTAAATGACTTTGCTTAGATGCATCTTTTAACTAAAATCATGACACAATCATGACCAAGGAAACAGGCAGGGTTCATTTGAATTTTATCAATATTTCATAGAACTTACTTTGTCCTAGCGACTGGAGAAACAAACAAACAAAATTTGGCAAGATCACTAGAAACAAAATATCAATTGAAAAGAGAGTTAAATGAAAAATGTTTATTCTTACACATGATATATAAGCATAAAAATAGAATGTATTTGAAGTATAGAAATGATATACCTGAGATGACTCTGAGAAGAGATTAAATCTTCAAGAGAAAAAAATAAGGGAAAGATTTAAAGAGGATGTCAGGCATGGATAGTATTTAAAAGGTTAAACTGGTGTTTTGAGGCAGGAAAGATTGAAGAAAGCATTTGGAAACAATACCTTTGCCTTTTGAGGTATAATCATGGCCATGTGGAACACCAGATGATGCCCTGCTTGATGGAGACACCGCTAGTATCCACAGGTAATTACAAAACTTACAGGGCTTCTGAAACCCTCTATTTTATATGGCAAATTCAATTCATATTGGGGGAGTTAAATTTATGGTTTGAAGGCACAGCCTTTTTTTCAAAAAGGTAGATAATCCTCATAATTCTAAGAAGTAGAAGCATCTCTGTAAGTTCTGATAGAAATGGAAATATTTAAATCCTTGAAATTTGTATGACAGAATGGTTTTTAATTGGTTTTCAACAATTTTGGCCATAAAGTAACTAAAAATGATCTTTGAGGTAACTGTGGATTCAGAGGAAGCCAGATGACTGAAGCTTCAAAGTAAAGATGGTATTTAGAACATAAATCCAAGGTATTCATGCTCCTGTATGCATACACAATTCTACAAATAAATACTTGCCTATGAAAATGAGTCATCTCTTATTTTTGGTATAGTCTTGTTATTTATAGATATATTATGTATATATGTGTTGTAGATACTTGAAATAGATTAAGCAATTCTTTAAGTCATCTCAGTCAAGTTGGTTCCAATGATAATCAACTGCATAATGATAATGTTTAACACATATTGAGACTTTACTAGCTGCTTAACCCTCCTTTAGGTGTTTTGCATGTATTATTTCATTTAACCTTTCCATCAGTCCTGTGAGCTAGTTACTACTCTTACACCATTCTACAGATGAGGAGAATGAGGCATAGATCAGTGAGTTGAATTGCATATGCCTTCTCAGCTGGTTTGCATTATTATCCCTCCTAAAATCATTAAAAATCATTTTTCTTTATGGGAGAACTTCTTAATGGCTGCTTAGAAGAGTTAGAAAGGAAATTGGTAATATCCTTTCCTGATATTCTTGATGAAAACAGGGCAGTGATTTGGCTTCTCCCTCCTCATTCCTTTTCTATCTTTCTCTTATCCTTGTATTTCTTATTTTAGGTAATTTATTTTAACAATTTAAAGAATTATTTTATTTGAAAAGCCCTGGTTTCAATAAAAATATAAGAAAACAATCTGAAATTCATAATATGTTACTCAATATTATTTGAAAGAAGATATTTTGCATAACAATCTTTTCATGACCTGCAAATGTCACATAATTATGTATAATTACCTTATACATAATGAAAGTGTTCTTAAATGTCTTCTTGAATAAGATTTTCAAATTTCTCTGGAACCAATTTGTTTCCTTTATTGTAACTTTCCTCTGGAGAGTATAGAAAACATCAGCTATGTTCAGCAGTGTATATGCAGCTTCTGGTATGTATTAAATTATCAAAAATATATTTTTGAAATGAAGGAAAAATAAAGGCAAAGTAAAAGAGAATGAATAAATAGATGAATGATAGGCAAACTCTACTTGTTAGTATAACTATATCTGTCTCTAGGTTTCTTCATTACTCCATATCTCTCTGTGTTGCTGCTTTTAACATGCTAAGGACTGGATGAAATTAGCCAACCTACTAAAACTGTGGAAATACTAAGAGCAAAGAGGTATTGGGTGCAGTCCAAGGGCTCTCAGTAAATAGGCCTTATAACTTTAAATTGTCTGGTCTCTTTTTATTAACAATAGTTTCCTGAAATATATCTTACTACAGAAATGAATTCCTATAAATATAACAACACTGTATATTTCACGGGTATTAATAATAGCTACTATTATATGGATTGCTTCCTAGTGGTGTAAACATTGTCTTAAATGCTTTGTAGAAATTATTTCATTTAATTCTCAAAAAAATCCCCACAAAATTGGTTCACCTTATACATAATGAAAGTGCTCAAAATCCCTCAGCGTGGAAGTGGTGAAGCTAGAATTTGCAATTCATGTGCTCCATGACAGTTTTTATTGTTGTTATTGTGCACAGTAGTTGTTCTTTAGAATGAAGCATAAGAATGTTGCATCAGGATGACACAAAAAAGCTCAGGCTACCTTTCCTCCGAGGTTAGAGCAGTAGTACATAAAACAACACCCTCCAGTGTTTTCTTGGGCTTTGAATCAAGCTGTTCATTGTTAGTAGTAGAACAAAACAAGAATCAGATGTTTTGGAAGCAGATGGAGTGTGAATTAGGCTTCCAAGTAAAATTAGGGTTTGAAAAGAATATGAACATGTCAAAAAGAATTCCGTCTGAGAAAGGTCAAGAATATCTGATTTACTCTACTGATGGTTAGAGTTTGATATTTTTATCTCCTCTGGAGAATATTTCCCCCAAAAGTAGAAGAAAGCATTTCCATATGTAGTAAAACTGAGATACTCATAATATAAATTTAGATCAAAATTTATCCTCCTTTCTTCTTTTGTGTTACCATCCCTGTGACATATAGGGAATTTGATTTTGTCTTCAGGTGAGAGGATGGCATTTTGAGGGGAATGGCCTGAAAATTTGATTTTTGCCTCATACACTGATGCAATTCTTCACAACACCTAAACCCATCATTCAACAAGCTTCTGGGCTCATGATAAAATTTATAAATCAGTATATCTCAGATCTGAAGTACCGGACTTAATCTGGAAAAATTTCATGAGAAGAAATCTTTCATCAAATGATATTGGCAATCATCTGAGAACATTTACAAAAATTCATAATAAGAGCAAAAGACAAAGAAAAAAAAAGGGAAAGAAATGATTAGGTTTGAGATGGCTGAATGTATTGCAATCCATATAATAGTAGTTATTATTAATAGCCATGAAACATACAGGATTGTCAACTGAGAAATAACAAAATAAGCTGCAAAATAACAAATGCATTAATTAGAATTGCAATTCAGAGAGCACAGATTCGAGTAGTTACCCAAATTGTGTCTGTCTTGGTGCTTCCATGCAAGGGTTTCTAAAGAAAAAGATTGCATAAATTGTTTGTGATTGTTGGATATTTGGGGTGCTTCAAATGTTCTTCAGGTTACATCTTATAGTTTACTGAGTTCCTTGTCTTGTTGTTTATTTTTCATGTCCAGATGTCCTTATGGTTTTGAGGAACATTGTTGCTTAAGGCTTTACATACTTTGGCAATTTGTGATATTTGGCTGAGATTTGCAAACGTAACCTCCGGAATGTCCTCTGGACTCCATTTAAAATCTCTTAACCATATTAAATATATTTTGTTTTATTTCTTTTTACATTTCCCTTTTTGATCAAGTCTTTCTCTGAAAGCATCACTGATCAACAATTGATATTAATCCCTTGGCACCAGGGAGGATCATCCCTGGGGGTCATATCCCAAGTACAAGAAAAGTTAGTGAGCTTATTTCTAGAGTTTGGTTTAGAGAGTGGCTACATTTGAGCAACAAGAAGGTTTACCATGGATGATTCTTAGGAATTAATTTTAATTAGGCTTAGTTTCATCATTACAGAAATAAGTATGTGGGAATCCCTATATTTTTTATGTAACATTTATATAATCTAAGTATAGTTAAAAAATAAAAATTTTAATAAAAAAGAATGACCTGGAGAATTGTAAATGACAGTAATGGAAATGGATATAAATCTCAAAACATCAGAAGAGTTTTTTCAAATAAGAGTGTAGTAATAAGTTTGAAGCTATGCTTTAATGATGCTGTGGCAGTTTGAAATTCTTTTATGAATCCTAAAAAGAGAACTAATAAATTCCTATGGGTGAAAGACCATTTTAACTGGAGTCAATGAGGTATGACTCAAATTGAGGTGGTTTATATCTACCTTCTTGCTGGGCCTGATATAAACCAGAGACACAGAGAGAGACAGACAGACAAAAGAAAAGAAAGCTGCCACATTTGAACCTGCCATGTGAAAGAGGACTAGAGAATTGCTTAAGCACAAATCCCCCAAGAACCTGGGCCTATGAAGCAGCTCAAGGGGAGACAGTGAGTCTGGAGGGGAAGGCTGAGATCGGTGGCCATCTTGCTTCACCTCATTCATGGACAACAGAACCAACAGTATCTGACTTTGGTGAGAAAGCACCTCTTATTGTGCCTCATTTCAGAATTTTCAGGCTTAGAACCGTAAGCTTTTACCACAAATGAAAGCTTTATAAATGAAACCTATTTCTGGTACTTTTCATTGGCAGCCCTTTGGCAAACTAAAACAGATGCCTTACCTTGTCTCCCAATTTTGAAATATGTGGAAAGTTGCAAATTAACTAGTCTGCAGAGATGTGGCTGGGAGAGAAACAGGTTTCAAGGGGAAGCCAGGTGACAGATTAAGAAGGGAGAATTAAATGATTGAAGATGTTGGAGACTTTGGTAATATGACAGCAAGATCTACACAGGTTTGAAGATACATGATAAGTGTTTTTTCTGAATCACTTAAGCTTTTTGTTAATTCTGTTATGCATATTTCAAAAAACTAGGCTATTCACATTTCTGAGGTTTTTCTTCTCCTTCAATTCACAAATAGTGAATTTTCATAATTAAAGAAAAACTAAGAATACATATACATACAACAAAATCAAAATTAAAATTGTTCAAATCTATGGTCTAGAGATTAGTATTCAATGTTGTTTGTTGTCTTTCATAAACAAAAATTCACCTTCTGGGATAAATTATTTATTATTATTTCTTTTAATTAAGAAATTTCAAATGGATTAGTAGAAATTTATCTAAAGTGTTCCAAATATCAATAATTAAAAAAAATATTTTGACATCTATGGTCAGATAATCCTCAATCATTAATTTCTTATTAATATATATATATATGACCGATGTTTCAATTGTATAAATTTTTTAATAAAATATCATCTTTCTGTCTTATAAAATCCCCACAGAATTTCATGTTTTCTAATTTCTACCTAGAACAAATCTCTACAGTGTGAAAAAAGAAACTAACATAAAAATAACAGAGAGAACCCATAAGAATTCTCCTTTGAATGTGTTCAACATAAGATTATTGTGGTTCAGAACCATCTCCTAACATCTGCTTGACAATTGCCTACAAAGTCACGAATACTCAGAACATATGCCCTAGGAGTGTTTGTTGTGAAAGAATTGTATATGAATTTCATGACCAAAAGTATTCATTCAGCAGTGTCTGAGTTTATCCTCTTAGGGATCATAAATAATCCAGAGCTTCACGCTATTCTCTTTGGTGTCTTCCTTGTGATATATTTAGTTAGTGTCTTGGGTAATGCTGGTTTGATTGTGCTAATCGGAATCAGTCCTCAGTTCCACACACCCATGTATTTTTTCCTCAGCCATCTGGCTTTTGTTGATTTTTCTTTTACTTCATCTGTCACTCCCAACACCTTGGTGAACTTTCTGCATGAAGCTAAAAGTATAAAATTGTATTCTTGTGTCACTCAGCTGTGCTGCTTTATCACATTTGTAGTTTATAAAATGTTCTTGCTTTCAATTATGGCATATGATGGGTATGTTATCATCTGCAACCCTTTACTCCATGTCATTCTCATGCCTCAGAAACTCTGTATTCAAATGATTGCCAGCACATACTTCTATGGATTCACTGTGGGTCTTGTTCAGATGTTGGCAACATTCTGCTTGTCTTTTTGTGACTCCAATGTGGTCAACCACTTCTACTGTGATGATGTCCCCTTGATTGCACTGGCCTGCTCTGACACGCACATCAAAGAACTGATGCTATCGATCATTGCTGGGTTCAATACACTTTGCTCTCTGTTGTTTGTGCTAATTTCTTATGTCTTCATTCTATTTGCCATCCTGAAGATCCATTCTGCTGAAAGAAAACAGAAACCCTTTTCTAACTGTGCTTCCCACCTGACTTCTATCACAATATTTTATGGGACAATCATTTTTATGTACGTACAGCCCAAGTCAAGCCATTCTCTCAACAACGATAAACTTGCTCCAGTGTTTTATGTGGTGGTAATTCCCATGCTAAACCCATTGTATAGCATGAGAAATCAGAAGGTAAAAAGTGCACTGAAAAGCATTACAGAAAAGTTGTATTTGGCTATCTAGTAACTGAAGAATCACTGCACAGGGATTAGAACACTCTGATTTGTGCCTTTTCTAATGTTATAATGCTGGTAAATGACAAAGTCAAATCCTTTCAAGTTCTGAAACACATTTTTCTGAAATGTAGCTCCTTAGTCTCATGGAGAATATCCACCACTTCATTCTCAAAGATTTCCACATGAAAGGCATTTTGTAAATTTTACTTGAGTTGTTGAATTGAAAAGGGGAGAGAAAGAGAGAAAGAGAGAAAAAAAGAAAATCTTAATCCTTTATGGCCATCAGCACACATACACAAAAGATTTTGGTAAATAGTGGCTTTATCTGAAATAAGTGTGATATTGAGAAATTTTGGATTGTTTTGAAATAGATAACCATCTAATAATATGGAATACATGTTACATTTTAATAGCAGACATTTTGGGTTTGAACAGTCTGCATAATTTCTGGAGAAGGTAGCAGGAGCAGAGTTACTTTGACATTGAGCATTTCATGACATTGATTCTGTATCAGTTTAGATCACTGGGGCAGCTCACACTGTTATATTTTGCTGCCTGTTATATGTATTTAAGTGTGTGACTAGGAACTTTCACTTTTCATTAAAAGAGTTTGGCTAACAATTTTAGCTTTTCCTGTTAATAACTATTAGCATGAGTAACTTCACATTTCTATGCAAAGTTATTACTACTAAATGAAGTAACAGATCCTTTCCCTTAGACTGATTCTGAGGATCAAATGAGATGATGCATACAACAGGAATTGTACAGTTTCTGGCATGTAGCTAGAACTTCATAAACATTGCTATTTTATTTCCTGAATTACAATATTATTGTATCAACTATTCATTTGATTTGATTTTAGATAATGGAGTGATTGCCCTTTAGAAATAGTTGCCAACACTGTATGCTTAATTCAAAAACAACAAATTAAAAACTAAAAACCAAAGGAGTATTTTCTTTTGACCGTTTAAAACAATTTAATGCTTTTAAATTTACTTCTGTGAGTTGATGAATATATTTTAAACTGCTTGTTTTATATTTTTCCACACCTGCTACTCAATATTATTTAAAATGTGCATCTTTTACTCGGAAAAAAAGTCATTCTTGATACATTTAGTAAAGACAAGTTTAATAAACTATGACTTTTTTCAGTTCCAAACTTTTCAAAATAAAAATAGCGCTATTGAATGCTTCTGTGTCACGTGCTGTGAGAGCACTTTAAATGGACTACATTGTTAAATTTTCATAACCCCAACTGAGGTGGATATGATTCTCTATTTTATAAAGAAAAGATTGAAAGCAGTTTATGTCATCTACTAACATATATATATAATATATAATCTCATATAAATATATATTTATATATAAATATACATATAGACACACATATATACATACATACACACACACACACACACACACATATATATATATATATATATATATATATACGGCTAATAAATGGAAGCACCAAGATAATTCCGTTTAATCCAACTGTGAAACTCAATTTTTAATGAATACCTTATGCCTCCAAAGAAAGTTGTTCAACATTGAGAAGTTTTAAAAAAACTGAACAGTGATTCACAAAAAAACACATAAGAGCCAGATTTAAATTTAAAAATTTCATAAGTTAAAAAACCATTAGAAAGCTATATAAGCCTGAGTCTGGCACAGAATATACTCATAAGCTCTAGAAAGGAAAGGAAAGGGAAAGGCCACCACATAGAGGGCAGAAGATGTCTCTGCCACTATTATCGTTTTGCCTGTCAGTGATGATGACCTCAAAGGTGTCTGAGAATCCCCCATTCCCCCACACCCTTTGGTGCTGTATTAGTGAGAGCAAGGCTCCCGAGAACCTGGCCAGAGTTCCTCTGGCATCTCTGCTATGCTTTAGGAGGCCAGCTCCTGAGTCTTCAGCCATAACTGTACTCCCGCCCCATCCTGCCAGGGCAAATGGCACACGGGGCGGTGAGACTACCTTCAGTGCCCTCAGCCTTCCCAGCAGCTGTGCTGAGAGCTAGTTGTGGACTGGGTAATTGGGCCCTTTGGCAGCTGCTGTGGTATCATGACTGGCTTGGGCTGTGCTCTGTGCTGGCAGACAGGAGTTTTGCCCAAGGAATGTTATTAACTTGGCTCACAGGCTAAAGAAAAACAAAATTGTAGAGAAAAACAACCAAAACCTAACCAGATTCCACTTTGATCCTTGGACATCACTGTGTCCTATTTGCTAATATAAAACTGCCTTAGAAACCAGTTAAAGGACCCTTAACCCTGAGCTCTGAGGTATACTTTTCCTACACGACTTATAGGGGAAATGATCTCAGTGATCTTCCACATGTGTGATTACTCCTATAATAAAATGCCAGCATTCTATGCTTAATTTAATTGCTAACAGACTGAATCAAGTGCCAAGAGGAACGCATAAGGAAATAAAAATATCTATATATAATCGTTAGTACTTCTTCATAGTTTACAACTAATATTGCTTTGAAAATATGTAGATGGAATATGGACTTCTATGACCCAAACTTAAATAAAAACTGTAAGTAAGAAAATGTGAGGGAATTATAGACAAACATACAGAAAAATGTAAATTAAACATCAAATTCTTAGATTCTAGATGCATTCCTAAAAATCCTGTGCCTCTACAAAATAATTTTGTAATTTACTTAAAGCATATTAAAAGGGAATTTTAACTTAATGCATTTTTAAATTATCTATTTGTTGGGTTGTCATTGTTACAATGATTACAGACCACTCAATTCATCTATTTTGTAAATATTGATTTCTGCTTATTGAACATGATTATATGTGACTCTACAGCATATATTAGCTGTATAATTTTGGGCGAGTTACTTACCTCCTTGTGTTTCGCATTTTGCATCTCTACAATTGTACGTAATTGCATCTACTACTTAAAGCTGATAAGAAGATTAAATGAGTTGGTAAATTCTAAACTTTTAGAATAGGGATAAGAAATGACAAACAGTTACTTTTTTATTATTTTTATTATCATTAGTATGTTTTATTCAAATACAATATATTAAAGTACCAAGTTATACAGAAAGGGCCCTTTCCTTTTTAGAGCAAAGCATTCTTGACTCAACTGAAAATAGTTAAAAAGTAGCTAAGGCTAAAAAAAATCTCATAAGAGTCTAAAGATTTTAATATCCATGTCCAAAAAAATTTGCTTTGATTTTTATTCAAATTACAACACTATTAAGTTGCAGATACCAAAAATGTCTTGACGATGTTTCATGTTACTGACAATAATAATATTGATATTTATAAAGCCTCTATTAGGTGCCAGTCATTGTGCCAAGGTATTTCCATATGTTTATAGTGAAATCTTCATACCTAGCCTGTGAGGTGAGCATTTTTCTTTTTCCTTTTTTATTTTTACAAGTAGAACGTTCAATTCTATACAACTAGTAGTAGCAAAACTCATTCAGGGTGAATTCTTTCTGAAATTGGTTGTGTTCTTCACTAATCTCAGAATCTGCCAAAGAGTTATTGCTTGCTACTTATTTTTGCCTCTTGATTCTATCTATATCCAGATACAAAAACATCACAGACACCAAAAGAGAGATGAAAAATACATATTTTTAAAAAATCAACCTGGAGGTAAAATGAATAAAGTTGATTTGATTTTGGGGTTTTGACTGAATGACTGGCATTTTCAGTAGAAATCAACCTCATAGAGCAATTCCTAGAGAAAAGTGTTAGAGGCTGCACAGAAGAGTTTCTGCCCAGGAAGTAGCTGCATGACATGCCTCTCGAATACAGTTGAATTTCTTAGCTGAAGTCTATGAGAAAAACCAGGGTCAACTTAAGAAGTCATAATCAGTAGTAGGGAATTAAAAATGTTTAAAGACATGAAAACTTCAATTTAATTAATGTTTAAGCATTGCTCTTTTAAATAATTCCGTGCAGCAGAGAGGAGCAGTGAAACCTTTGAAGACCAGTGTTCCTCAGGTGGATCAGTTCTGTAGACATGAATTTCTTTACCTGTTAAAGGTGAGAGTGACTATGATGCTTCTCTGTGTCATGTATATAATATGTGAGTAATGTCTGTATCTTCCAAAATAAATGCATAGCACATGCTTTAGTGGGGTGAGTTGAAACATGGGTTTCTCTGTTAAACCTGCTTTAAAAACCTGAGAATTCATTCAAGCACAAGGTTCTAAAAAGACCTCATGCCAACATATATGAATTGAAGTTTTTGCAAATTAAGTGCAGAGGAGGAAATAATTACCATGCATTTGCAAACCCCAAGTTGTATCCTATGCAATGACCACAAATTTCAAAATATCATTCAAAAATGGTAAAATATATACTAATATTATATCACTAATTTGGAATTGCTTTTTCTGAAATTTCAAAATACAAAAGCATATTGATCATTAAATTTTTAATTATATGTCATGATCCCACAAGATTGACTTCATAAACAGTAGGTACAGATAAATGACATCACAACTTAAGGTTTTTTTTAATTAAACCAATATGTATATACAGAAATTTATTTATTTAAAAACACAATTTCCTATCACCATGTTCTTCCAAGTAATTCTATTTAGAACAAAGCAATGATTGTCTTTTTATAATCTGATAATGACATATTAAATCCAGATATTAGAATAATCTTTATTCATAATAACAATAGTTAAGAAAACAAAACTCAGAGAGATTTGAATTTGCATTTGTAATTTTTAAATAACTAGTTTTGTGACCTTAGACAATTTATAAATAATTAAGGCCTGGAAATAAAACCTCACCCATCTCTTAGTTCTGTTTACTTAGAAGAAGCTGGATTACTTATGTGCCTAGAAGATAGTAGACATTAGCCAGGCTTTCTCCCTTTTACTTAAAGACTGATATGCTTTTGAAAGCTCAATGGATTGATTTGAAATTACGTATAACATTTTTGTATAAAAAATTTATATAACAAACATTTAGATGGCTGCATTATCACTGAATATTGTCCGATTATTTTCCAGAATTACACACAGAGCCACACAGAATTTGTACATTGTCCAAGGTTGTACAGCTGGTAAGTGAAGGAAATAGCAAACTCAGGCAATCTTGTTCCAGAATTCAGAGCTCTGACAAAAACAAGCTGCCACTTTTATTTGCGATATGTATGTATGTGTCTGTGTTTGTTTCAACATACTTTCTGTAGTCTATGAAAGCTAATGGCCTCATGACACTTTAAATCACACTGACTTTCCAAAGTTGCCCTTGGTCCTTATAGCATATGTCAAAATCTGTTAAAGAAACTCATATTTTCAGTTGGCTGGAAAAGAATGTAAAGAAATATAAGCATGAGAAAACTTGATTTATTTCCTTGATTTTCTTTAATAAAGCATTTTTATTATTTTCTTAATTGCAATATCTTTAAGGTTTCACAACCTTTATTCAAGGCATTCTTCAAGGCTTCTTTCACCTCTTTATTCCTTAGACTATAGATTAGGGGGTTCAACACGGGGATCACCACTGTATAAAATACAGAAGCCATTTTACCTGTGTCCAGAGAGTTTTTGAGTTGGGCTGTAGGTACGTAAAGATCAGTATGCCAAAGAAAATAGTAACAGACACCATGTGGGAGCCACAGGTGGAGATGGTCTTGCGTCACCCCTGGTTGGAGCGGATCCTTATAATGGCAGCAATGATAAAGATGTAGGAAATGAGGACAATTGAAGAAGAACAGATCATATTAAAGCCAGCAAAGGCAAAGATTAGAATTCCCTGCATGTGTTTGTCTAAGCAGGACAGAGCTAATTGTGGGAGGTCATAACAATAGAAATTGTTCATTGCGTTGGGCCTGCAATAAGTTAGACGGAAAGTGATAATTGTATGGAATAGGGCAACCAGAAAGCTGTATATGTATGGAAGAACCACTAATTGAATGCAGACTCTTTTTGACATCACTACTGAGTAATGCAGGGGATTACAGATAGCTACATAGCCATCATAGACCATGGAGGCTAAAAGGAAACACTCGGTGATCATGAAAGTGAGAAAACAGTGCAGTTACTCTGAACAAACATAGGAAGGAATCATGTTGCATTCCACGAAAAAATTCACCATCATCTTTGGTGTAATGGCAGAGGAATAACAAAGGTCAACAAAGGCAATGTGGCTGAGGAAATAATACATAGGTGTGTGGAGTCGAGAGTCAATCTTGATTAAGATAATCAATCCAGTATCCCCCAGCACTGTGACCAGATAGATGGCTAAAAACACCACAAACATGGGGCCTGCAGCTCTAACCGATCTGGGATTCCCTTGAGAATGAATTCTGTGACATAAGTGACATTAAAGTCAACCATTTATTCTGGGGGATTTTTGCTGCAGTTGAAGATTAAAAATGACACATCTCATGGTCCATGACAATTGGGGGTAGGTGATTACTAGTGTCTTGTCACCTTGAATTTTGTGATCATGTGGTCAAAAAGTGGTCCTTACCTGTCTAATCACATGCCATTTTGTTCCAGGGAAGGAAGTCTTCCATTTTCAATATAGTCTTCCTAAAAGTTATTTTTCTTTGTAAAATTTAAAAATAAAGGAAGATGTTGGTTAATGAAATATCATCTGAATGAAACCAAGTAAGAAAACCACTACTAAAATGTCAATGTTTTTGCTACTACTGTCTTTTCTAAGCATATATAAATATGGCAACACAAAAACTATATAATTCAAAAGGATCAACATTTGTACTCAATTTTTCACTTTTGTACATTTCACACATTTTAAAAATATATGAAAATAAAATAATTATATATGTGCCATGACTATATCTCCTTTCCCATTTACACTTAATTTATACTATAAAAACTAAAAGAAAATTGATCAGAGAGATGGAGAAACATCCAATTTCATTTATATAGGAATTAAAGAGACAGGTTTTATTCCCAAATTCAAAGTTCACCATATTTTTGTGTTTACTGCAAAATTGTTAACAAATCAAGTAGTTTATCAAAGAGCTTGTAATTCTAAATTACATGTAGATAAACATCTTTTCCCATAAATATTTGTCAATATATTTCCAGGGCTTAAAATATCCAAATCATTTACTCTACTAGATTTTACTTTTGATTTCAACAAAGTTTCATGGAAAGTAATATAGGTAGATCGAGCTCTTGATGCATGTTTCAGAATATTATTTATATTTCTACCAGCCCTATAAAAGAAGACTATTCTCATTTTGCCCAATATTGGCCTCCTAAATTCTATTTTCTCTCCTGGAATTATTTCCCACAAAGAATCATAAAATATTAATAACAGAAAGTGCTTAGAAAGAACAAGACTAACCTCTTAATGTTTCAGATTTAATTTATTAGTATTATTGTTATTACATCTGTTGTAAGACTGTTGCCTTTATCAGACACTGTATTTAGTATAATATTTGAATTACTTCACGATAGACTCTCACTGACTCATCATCCCTGATTAATAATTTAAAAAGAAACATAACCAAAAATCAGACTTCTGCCTATTGTTGCACAGAGAGAATGATGGAGAATGGATGTGACTGGATATGTCTCACTGCAGAGACATATTCCTAATCAATATGCAAAACTTACCAAAGCTGTAGTGACTTTCTTCTTCAGCTTTAATCATCAGAATAGAACAATAAGACTGGAAGATACATCCATTTTCCATAGCATCATGCTAAATATTTAAGTCTTAGAGAAGACAAAGATGAAAGCTATAGCTTATCAACAATTACTAAGTTTTCCATGTAGTTTGCTAAGTTAAAATGACAGGGGATACAAATTTAAAAAGTTAACAATCTAATGCTATCCTTTTTAGTAAAATAATGATTGCATTTGAGAATATTCAGAATTGAGGGTACCCTTACTTGCATACAGGACTTAAAAACACTAAACTTTTTCTCACAGTCTTTTATTTCAATTTCAGCTATGGATTTGATTTGAAGCCAGTTGAGGATAATTATAAGGTTACTATATGATGTAAAAGCAAAGTAGACCATCTTCACTTTAAGATCGTGGCAGGGGAAGTGGTTTATTTATATCATTATTTTTTTTTAATTAAAATAAAAAAGACTATCCATAAGTTAAGGTTTCTTCATTGAATTTGTGGAACTTCAGGATTTGTGGTGTTTCCAAGGTACATGTTAAACCACATCAGAGTGAACTATGTGGGAAGATAAATGTATCAATGAGAACACTAACTATGGTAGACAGTTATAATTAAGAGTTGATAGTGAAGTTGAATATTAAACCAAAGCTTGAATTCCAAATTCAAAACTAACAAGTCACATAGAAACAAAATTACCCATGAAAATCTGTTAAATTTCTCATAAATTATTGTATATATTATTCATACAAGTCTCTCAATTTCTCTACATCTTTAAAAGTAATTTTTCTTCATGGCCTACAATTTGTTTCTCTAGGATACTCTGAAGGAACCATCTTCTTAAATTCTCATCACTTATTCAATCATTTCCACATCTCTGTCAATTTTGAAGGGAAGTCCTTAAAATCATAAGCATAATTTACCCACAGACTCCTTCAGTAAGCATTGATGTTTCTTTTTTTTTTTTTTTTAAGATTTATTTATTTATTTATTTATCCCCCCCTTGCTCCTTGTGCTTGCTGTGTCCATTCGCTGTGTGTCTTCTCCGTGTCTGCTTATCTCCCCCTTGCTGTGAGGTCCTGCTGCATCAGCCCACCACACCACGCAGGCTGGCCTGCCCTCACAAGGAGTCTCCGGAAAGCGAACCCGGGGCCTTACACATGGTATACGGGGGGGCTTTATCGACTGAGCCACACCCGCTTCCTGTTGTGAGGTCTTGCTGCATCAGTCCGCCGGGCCACGCGGGCCGGCCTGGCCTACCATATGGTAAACGGGAGCTCTATTGATTGAGCCACACCCGCTTCCCATGATGTTTCTTGCTTTATTGTATCTTGTGTAAAGAAAATTGCGTCTCAAACTGTACCGCACATTTTGAATGCCTAGGGAGGATTCACAAACCAATGTGCCCCATATTGTTTTATCAAAGGTCTGAAGGTGGAAGAGGGAAAGTGGAAGGGGGCAACCAGTCATCAGTATTTTCAAAGCACCCCAGTTGGTTCTAATCTACAGCCACATTTGAGAGCATGTAACATAAAGGATAAATTCAATGATTGGAATGTCAAGAATTGCTTAGCCATATTTTTAAGATTATTTATTTCCCTTTTGGTTTTCTTTGACTAACCTGTATTTTAATTAGCTTGAGTACAAGATTCCACCAGCCAGCAGAATTCAACTGGAGTCTGCCTACCCTGTCCATATAAAAGTGATTCACAAAGGGCTGTGTGGACAAGGATAGTTTTAAATATATCAATATCCAGTTATCCCATTTCTATTTCTTTAGAAATTATCATTTTTAATCTTTGCTGATAACTGATTGAATATTTAAGAACAAGGAGTTTCATCTGTATGGTTCTCTCCTAGTTTCTGTAGATTCTATGTTGTCCATGTAGATTCTCAATACATGGTTGTAGAGTGAATTAAATCTCCCTTATATCTCAACTTTTAAAGAGTTTGCCTTGTTCCTGAAGGCCTGAAGACATATTTGTGATATGTATACTGCCACTTCCACATCTAAAACAATGATAATGCTTCGCACAGAGTGTTCAATAATAGGGAGGGAAAACGTGGCCTTTGGTAAACTTCCTCTTTCCTATTAATTATTCTGCTCATCAAGATACTTCCTGATTTATTCACAGCCTTGTGTTATACAGGCCCTGCCCTGTACTCTATCGGGGTCTGCAGGGCTTTTCCATGCTGGAATGCCCTCCATCTAAGGCTGCACCAAACTTGGTTTCCTCACTAGAGTTTACCAGCCAGACTGGAGAGGCACACTGAGTACTGCCAGTGCACTACAAATATCCTGACACAGTGAATTCTACAGCCATAAGATGCTCCCCCCATGTATCCCAATATCAATACAAATGTTACGCCATATGTGTCATGGAAAAAGTTGAGAAGCACTGGTTTCAGTCTGTTACCTTGAATCCTTGCTTTGTGTCAAATATCCTTTTTAAGAGGCAATGGGAGTAAAATGAAATACCAGTGGGTTTAAGCCTTATTTCAGGTTTCAGAAATTTACAGTGAGTATCCATTTTTAATTTACCTTTATATACAGCATGTCCAAGAGGCCAAAGATGGATTTAAAAACAAAAACAAAACAAAGAAACAAAAAACCCACTGTTACCAGCACTTCGATGTAGAGTTATTCTTGGCGACCCACCCTCAAAGCATAGTTTTAGATATGAAACTTCATATGCCTCTGAATATCACTTCTATGAGTTATGTAGCATAAACTCTCTTTTCTGGGTACTACTGCAGGAAGGAGGGTAAAGTGTATGATGTTTTGTTTAATTCAACAGGGAGCCTTTAAGGATTGTGTGTGTGTGTGTGTGTGTGTGTGAGAGAGAGAGAGAGAGAGAGAGAGAGAGAAAGGTAATGAAAGAGAGAAAGGTAGAGGGATGGGAGGAAAGATAGAAGGAAGACTAGGGTTTGGTAAAGTAGTATTTTAAGTGTAAATAGACGTCTTCCTGTAGAAATTGCTGTTAAAGCAGAGAGCAAGAAATGCAGGATACTAGAGGTATTACCTCAGAATGCAGTATGTTTCATCTAATATCACAGCTCACCATAAAGAGAGGTTTGTAATGGGCAGATCAGCTCCATGTGCAGACTCCATCTGACTCACCTGTTTAGCAATTGCTTTGGCTCCACTGAGCACATTGTGAATTTGTTTGGGTGATTTATTGGTTCCTAGGTCCTTTGGGTCTAAATTTGAAACACTAGAGATATCTGAAAGCTGCAATAGTTCCTTTCATGTTTTTCTCTAAGACAAGACAGACAAATTATATTGAAGATTTAAAAAAACAATTGTCTGCATTCCTTAAGGATCCATAATTTAAATATACTGATCAGAAATTTCAATGAAGCCAGAACTAAGCTATACCACTGAAAACATCAATTGTAACAAATGTACCACACTAATGAAGGATGTTGTTAATGTGGGAAAGTGTAAGAGGTAGAGGGGGTGGGGCATATGGGAATCCACTGCATCTTTTGTAACATTTAAGTAATCTAAGTACCTAAATAAATAAATAATTAATTAAAATAAAACCCTTAAAGATTGAAGGCAAAAACAAAAACAGAAACAGAAACCTTATAGCTTGGTTCATTTTGGTTAAAAGCTTAAACTTTGTGAAAGGATAAGACCAGCATTTATACCCTAAGTAAATCATTTATGATAATTTGGGCAAGCTCCATATTCTTTTAAGCCTCTATTTTCTCATTTGTAAAATATAAGTAAAAATGGTACCTCTTTTAAAATGTTTTTTTGGGGGGATTATTGAATGAGTTACAGTAGGTTAATTGTTGAGTAAACTGTGAGTTTACTGGCAAATAATGAGTGGTCCAAAAAGTATTTGTTTAAAAATAAAAGATAGAATCAGCACCATAAATAAAACCAAGATACTCCAACAGCCTACATGAGAAACAGAATGGCTTCTATCACAGTTTTAAACTCACTTGGTGAATCTGGACAATTTGTTCAATTTTTCTGTTGCATCTTGTCATCCTTAACAGAAGATGGCCCTCCCATGATCCTCAGAACTCATTTATCTTTGTAAGTCTATACATGACTCATCGTTCTAAGTTCTAAATCTAGATTCCATAGATGCTCACCATTCATATCATCTTTTTAATGGAATCTATTATCTTTTCCTAATTAAATTGCTTCTCTACATTATCATTTCATAAAGTAATGAATACCACTTTTATTTCTTGGTATTCCTATAGAAATTAAAGGATATTAATTTCAGAGTAAATTATGAACTCTTGTTGTCCCATTTCATGTTTGTTTTCCTAAACCAAAATTGAAAAAGGGAAATGTGTTATTATTGATGCTGAAAATCCTTTTCTTTTTGTACTGGGAAACAAGCATGTGTGTCTGTAGTTACACTTATATATAAATATACATGTGTATGAGAAACAGAACGCACAACATTAGCCAAAAGTTTTGAAGAACTGTTCCCAATTTCACATAAACCTTAATTCTTTCCCATGCAGCTTTCCCCCCACCACTGAAGTCAACCCTTTGAAAGTTATCTGTCATTCTAGTGATAAATGTAATGGACAGTTTTTTTCATTTTTTAGTTAGAATTTCCTCTGGAATTTGAAAATGGTGTACATTGTCTCATTCCTTGTCTTTTGTGACACCACACTTCCTTTATTTTTTTTTTCTGCCCTTCTGAATACCATGTCAGCCTCTTCTTTTCAGCTTTTATTTCTTCCAGACCCTTTTGGTAATGTCCACAACTTCAATTATTTTTGAGTCTCAAATTTATTTCTCCATCTTACACATCTCCTCTCAACTATGGAACCTTATTTTTAGATACCCAGTACTGAGTTCAAATTGGATGCTTTATAGAAACCACTAATTCTATGTGTCTAAGACCAAATTTTCAATACCTTGTCCCAATATTTTTTCCTTGTTCTGTGTGCTTTATCTTGGTGAATGGCACAACTAGCCCACATACAATGCAAATAAAATACTAGTATTTTCCTTGACTCCTTCATCTTTCTTACTTCCCAAATTTTATATCTATTTTACCTCCTGCATATTGTTCTGATTCATGTTTCTCTTCTATCTCCACTGACACTATATAACCACATGAAACATAATTTCTAGATTAGAATAGCATTCTAATTGATCTCCAACGAACTTTTGAAATACAAACCCTATTGAATGTCCACACAACTTCAAAAAGTTTCACTGATTTGCTGACATTTTTAAAATAATGTCAAATTCTATACAACAGTCTTCATGGCCAGCACAATCTGACCCAGACTTCCTGTAGCAATGCTGCTTTGCTCTCCCTCCAACTCCTCTATATTCTAGCCACTCTAGCTTTCATTCACTTCAGCTGATATTCTAAGTATCCTCTTGCAACAAGACTTAGAATATTGTTTCCCACTCCTTTTATGAATCCTTACTTCAAACTTCAAACCAAGTATCATTTTCCAAGGAACCTGTACTTTGTTAGATTCTTCTTTATATACTTTCAGCACCGCGTAACCTTTACTTGGAAGAAATTCTCACAATTTACGATTATATGCTTCTTTGTGTGACCATTTATTTTAGGGTCTCTCTCAATGGAATGTATGCTCCTTGAGGGTAGAAACCATGTCATCTTTGCTCACCCCTGTGTCTCCAACTTCTAGCAGAGATGCTGTTATTTAAAAAAAAACTTAAATCAATATGTATTAAATAAATTTATTTCATTCAATAAGATAGTTCTGTACAATGTGATTAAAGCTCACACAAAAACAACTTGGCATTAGATGGGAAAAGAAATTGTGTTTTGATACTTGCTTTCAATTTCTCAAGGTCTTACAATTAGTTATTTGCATCAGCCTAGACTTTTGAGATCATCTAGTTTAACATGGTCATTTTAACAGATGAGGAAACGAAGAATACTCAAATTCATACAATTATAACTTAACTCCAAGCTATGGGTGAATGAAAGCTCATCACAGTCTTCAATAAAAATAATATTTTTAAGCTTTTCCTTATGTATAGTCATGGATATTGTGCTATAAACCCTTCCAAGTCTGAACTGAGATCTTTTGGACCTGGGCATTTATTATAGAGGAGTATTATTCTATTAATCTCTCTAATATTGTATATGTTTCAAAATGCCTATCATAAAATAGTTTCTAAAAATATATACTATATAAAAACTACTTCATTTAGCAAAAATTTTTTTAAATGGTAAAAATTGTAAGTACTTGTATGAGTTTTGGGTTTGAAATATCAGTATATCTCTATTAAAAGTATTATCAGAAATGCTGGCATTTCTACACAAAGGAAAGTTAAAATGAAGAAATAAAAACCTGTTTCACAAATAATGTGAAGATAGGTCAGTAAAATCTAAGGAAATCAATGAATGAGAATATCAAAATTTCACCACAAACAGCATTGCTTTTATACTGGAGAAAGTTAGAAATACAATGGAAAAATTTCTTTTTACAACAGTATGTGGGCTGTTTCATATGTGTATATTGAACTCAACCATATATTCAATAAAATAAAAATGAGAAAAACTTACTAAATAAATACATTCTTTAGTTAAGAAATTTAGTGAAAGTGATATGTTCTATTACTTAGTTATTTTTCTTTTAGATAGCTTAATTCATTTAGCCTGCTCTTTATTTAAAGTAATAATAATAATTATAGTAAACTCAGCTATAAATATATGAAAGACACTGAAAATAAATTGACAAAGGGATACTCTGTCAGAGTCCCTTCCCTCAGGTAGCTCCCTCATTAGAGAGAGACAAAAATAGAGAGAGTTATAGTACAGTATATAAACCATAACAGTGATTTAAGGAAGGCACGATAGCTACAATGAGAAAGGATTGATTACCATTTTGTGGGGGAAGGGTGTGGTGTCAAGTAAGGAAAAGATTGAGTGAATTTGGGGAAAGTTCTACCAAGAAGTTAACTTTTGAACTTGTACTTGAAGGATGAGAAGGAATCAGATATTGTACAAGGAAGAAAAGCTGCAGAAAATAATTTAGTGACATGGCATATGTAAAGACAAAACATGTAGTCACAGTCTGTGAAGGTGAGGTAGTTTTTGGGGGACAGTGAGACAAATAGGAGGAGAACAAGTTAAAAGACAGACAAAGGCCCAGTTCACAAATAGCCTCATAAATTATACCACTGAGTTTTGAATAAATCCTACATTAGAGGGAAACATAACAATTTTATAAAAAAGAGTGATATAATCAGAGTAGCATTTTCAAAATGTCCCTCTATCAAGATTATTTGGAATGAATGGTAGTTTTGTTGGAGGGAAGCAAAAGTTCTGACAGAACTTTGCAAGTCTTTGAGACTGTCAAGACTGTTATAATAGTGCAAGTTTGGAAACAACACAAATGACCACTATTATGGACTAGCTAAGCAAATTACAGTGGCTTAACATGATAAAGTACCATGCATTGAATAGAAAGAGACTGATATGTAGGAAAATTAATAGAAAACATGGAATTCAAAATGAAAAAAAAAAATCACATGACATTCAGAGATTTATGTTTATATCTTACTATGCCCTGGTTTATGTTGTTGGTATGGTATGGAATTCATAGTAAGAGGAGTGGGACTCTTTAGGGAGAAGAAAATTTGATTTTGGCTGAGATATGGAAAACAATTTAGTGATATATGTATATGTGTGCATCTATGTATCTATGTATCTTTGCATCTATATACATAAATACCTAGGTATCTAATTATCTCTCTACCTATTATCTATCTATCTATCTATCTATCTATCTATCTATCTATCTATCTATCTCCTAGCCAGCTAGCTAGCTAGCTATCCAATGTAATATCCATGCTATTACTACAAATAACATGAGCAACCCAGATTTTTGTTACAG
Source organism: Cabassous unicinctus (assembly GCA_029593785.1). Classification (NCBI taxonomy): domain Eukaryota; kingdom Metazoa; phylum Chordata; class Mammalia; order Cingulata; family Chlamyphoridae; genus Cabassous; species Cabassous unicinctus. The sequence goes on along the minus strand of JAQZBX010018751.1, from coordinate 5,751 downwards.
TTACTTCAAGAGACATTATCATAACATATTGTCAGAATCTTAGACTGAAATAAATTTTGGAAAATATGCATAAACAGACAGATCACACAGAGTTTATGAGCTCCAGCTTGGTGGGACGGCGGCGTGCGCAGCTGCTGGGCTCTTCATGCTCAGAGCACCTGCCTGGGAGCCCGCTGCCAGCATGGAGGTTTGCCGCGTGTTGCAAAAGAATCTGAAAATAAAGAACTTCAAGAAATTCAGATACATGAAGTTGATTTTTGTGAAATACTCATCATCCTCTGATGACAGTTCTGACAGCTTCGCTTCTGATAGTTATGCCAACACGTAACCTAAATTCAGTGAAGAACTGGCAAATGCTTTTTACGAGTACTCTGATAATGAATCTTTCTGCGGCTTTTCAGAAAGTGAAGTGCAAGATGTATTAGACCATTGTGGATTTTTACAGAAACCCAAACCAAGGCCAGAGGTCAGTAAGGAACTGGCCAGTATTTTTCATGACGATTCTGAAAATGAATCATTTTGCGGTTTCTCAGAGAATGAGATACAAGAAGGAACAAGAATGCAGCCAGGCATTGAAGGCTGCGGGACCCACAGTCAGTACAGATGTTACTGAATTCACCAGTTGGCGCTGACCTTCCAAAGCGAAATACCAGCGGGGCAGCCAACAAAAAAGCAACTCCCCTTCAGTCCTCAGAAAATTCAATGACTGATGCCAGTTCTGATTCATAAGATGAAAATGGCACGAAATTTTTGGAGAAAAGAGTTTTAAATATAAAACAGAACAAACCAATGATTGCAAAACTCATATCAGAATTAGAAAGTTTCCCTGGCTCACTCCCTGGAAGACTTCCCTACCAGGCCCAAGTTCACAATCCTAGACACCCACACAGGCGTACATTCCCAGATGCTGCTGCTAGGAGAAACCCTGAATTGAGAGCTCAACCCTTTACCAGGTCAAGGTCACTGGTGCTGGGGTTCCCTAGTGCTCTTCCCACTAGGAGGAAGAAAAGGAAGATAATAAATACATGTTGGTGAGAAAGAGGAAGACCGTCTTCATGTGAATGAAGATGACTTGCTCAGAAATCGTTGCACAGGATCCATGACCCTACCACGTAAAATTCGCTCAGTGGAAGAAACTACAGAAGAAGAGTTGGAGAACATCTGCAGTAACTCTCGAGAGAAGATATATAACCGTTCATTGGGATCTCTCTGTCATCAGTGTCGCCAGAAAACTGTTGATACTAAAACAAATTGCCGAAACCCGGTCTGTCAGGGCGTTCGAGGCCTGTTTTGCGGTTCCTGTCTTCGAAACCATTATGGTGAATAAGTCAAGAACACCGTTCTGGACCCGAGCTGGCATTGTCCTCCTTGTCGTGGAATCTGTAACTGCAGTTTCTGTAGGCAGCGTGATGGACAGTGTGCAACTGGGGTCCTTGTGTATTTAGCCAGATACCATGGCTTTGGGAATGTGCAAGAGTTCTTGAAAAGTCTGAAACAGGAATTTGAAATGCAAGTGTAATATCTGGGAGAGTCACTACTTGTCAGCTCACTGAAACCCTAGTTAAGAATTTTGATGATTGGTCTGTCTTATAGGGAATTCAAATCAAGTTAATCTCATTAGACATACTTTCTGGGAGGCAATGGATATATATTGCCAGTTATATTTTGCCCTCCTGCAGTTTCTCCTCTGCTTTTCCTCCATCCTACTGTTCTATTTCCAATGGTTCTCTCCACTACTTATTTCCTGAATTCTTTTCAAATGATAATTTTATGAAAGTAGATTTAATTTCACTGGTGTAGAAATGGCCCCAAATTCCCCTCATATAACCAAGCAATTAGAAGCACAGTAGTAGCACACACTAACCAGATCTTTTGAATTCCAGAGAACAACCCTCCGAATTGTTACGTGAAAACAACTTGTGATTCAGTGTTCGTACTTGACATTTTTAACAGGGATCAAGGCACAAAAGTTTAAAAATCATTTGGAAAAAGTTGGCAGTTGTTACAAAGTGGAGTGTGTGATACAGGCACTTCTCATGACAGAGTTCTACTATTGTCCTTATTATCAAGTGGCCACTGTTGGCACTTAGTTGTTGCTAATTTCTTCCACCATGAGGTTAAATTGTGCTTTCAGCTTAAACAATCATGATCTAAAGATTTGTGAGCAATGTTATACTTAAAATCATGTAGGAAGCACATCCTGGGAAATAAGCATGTCAATATTTCAGGTGTCAACTAATGTGAAATTCTTGGTATAAAACATGAGTATAATTGTTCTTCTTAACAAGTTTATTTCAGTTCCTATGGGAGGTATTTCAAGTTAGCTCTTGGACTGTTGCATGTAGAAAATTGATACTAATACTAATCTACAGTGCTTTGCAGTTTTTGTTTTCTTAAAAAAATTATAAGCTGGGCACAATGTTCATCTTCAAGTCTTTCATGCTTTTTATAACAATGAGAAGTGCCTTTTTGGAGATAGGTGACTTTCACAAGTTTGTAACTTGTCAAACTGCCAGTTTACTGTGGGGGCAGTATTCATGTTACCCACTCATCCCCTTTTACTTTTTCATTAATCAAATCATTTGGTAGAGGTGAAATCATAAGTACTTGTGTATCCATTTTAATTTGCATGCATGGCTTGCTGCTGTTCCTGTTAAGTGTTTAATGCCTAATTGGACCTTGACTCAATTCATGTAAATAAGGTTTTTGATCTGTAGTGCTTTTATACAAAGGTTTTTATTTCTATAATAAAATGTTTTGCTCTAAAAAAAAAAAGTTTATGAATACCCATTCTACAGTTAAAACCTTGAATATGTATTCTAACACACTCATCAGCTGTGATATAAGGCAAATAATTTAACTTCACTGACCCTCTGTTTTATCATCTGAAATGTGAGGCCTTTTAACCTACATCATAGTGTTCTTGGGAAGATTTATACTAAACATATGTAGACATTTTAGCATCTTGCCCAAGGCAGGATAAGCACCCAATAAATGTCAGCCACTTTTATGATGGTGGTCAGCATTATCATTCTGTCCACAATCATAGTATCATTAATTTGCTGTTGGCAAAGTTATTTAGTGTCCCTTATAAATTTATTCTTCAAAATAGGCCTGTGCTGTATGTAGTAATCCCATTTCTTAAATGAGACCCAGAGTTTATGACCATCCCAAGAGTTCATGGATAGATAGTGGAAGAGCCTGGCATAAACCTAGGTCTGGCTCAAAATCTTCTCTCACGACACTATCTTGTCTCCCAAAGGCAGGTGTTCTGGGTAGAAGAAATCATCATTCCTGAGGAAACTGATAATTACCTCACTGCATTTCAAACAGAGTAGTCATTAATTTTATCGAAAATTTGAAACTTTGTAATTCTTGCGACTGGTTTCAGTTTATATGTCCCCATGAAAAAGCTCAGAAAACAGTCATTTTAATAAGGCCCCTGGAAACTGATTAGCTATCAAATTGACCCACTTTATAGCAATTATGAGAGGGAATTATGTTTGCTATGAAGACTTTTGTAATAGGACCCAGAGAGACAGTTTCATCATTCGCATTTAAGCAAACTCTGGCTTCAGTTTCTCTTTAATTAGTGATCAGAAATTATGTAATTAAAAACAATATAGAATGGTAGCTCCAGAAAGTGGCATTTAAAAAAAAATTTTTCCAAATACTCTGAACTTTTGCAACCCGACTAGAAATAGATTAAATCTATTTCTAAGAGGGCAATAGACAATTGAGAACTCCTAAATTTTGTGGTGAAATATGGCATATGAATCTGTACCAAGTAATTACGGAATATAATCACTGATTAAAATCCTCCAAAGTCAGCAGCAAACCACTACTGTTATCACAAATGAACATTTTTTTTTACATATTCAATGGCTAGAAAGTTATGTATTAACGGAGGCTAAATGATATTTAATATTCCCTGAACAAAGATATCCAAAAGAGTTGACTAAGCAAAAGCCTACTCATGTGGATATAGGATATAAATATTAAATTTGAGATATAAATGCTAGCAATGCAAAATAGGATATGCCATGCCTGCACAATTTGGATGGGAGAGATGGTCTGTGAGCTGTAATAATTGGGCAAAATATTACCCACAAGGATATAGCTACAAGATGTGAAATTGGAAGAACTTTCTCTGGTTTCTCCATACCTTGCGTGTGTACATTTTGAACTAAACTATGATAAAAGCTTATACTTATGACATGAGCATTTTCTAGAAATAAAACAGGCCACAAAATCTGGCCACCATGTAAAGATTATATTAAAAGATATAAAAAGAAGTTACTCTAGGAAAAGATACAAAAATAAAGTTGCTTTAAGTAGGAAATCAAATTTGCAGTTAAATATATCAGGGAAACAATTGCATGTGTGTGCATGTGTCTGTGTGTGTATCTGTATGTTTATATCAAAACTTATGGAATACAAGAGGCCAGATGCTGAGGATTATTCACATATCGACATAGATGCTTTCGTAGTTAAACATAACATGAAAGACTGAAATTAGGAATTAATTACCTGAAATTTTGGTTAAAAAAAGCCTCAGGCAAATTGATTTGGGAGTTATAAATAAAAGGCAAAAATAGCTAAATAGACGTCTGTATAATAACTAAAACAATATTATATGATGATGATAATAATAATAACAAATAATAGTAATAATATACATGTGGGGGGAAATGGCCCTGTAGTCTGTCTTTAATCTACATAACTTGGGTGACATTAGGTACTGCTTCCTCCTTCTATTGAGCTTTGTTTTTCTTAAGTGCAAATGGATAACAAAAAAAAACAACAACAAAAAACCACTATAGATTAAAAATATTAAAATGTGCAATTAGTGTTTGAATAAATGTCAAATGTTATAAAGCATGAAAAGCACTTAGTAAATGTCTGCAAATATGTATATACATGTTATATATATATATGTTGTGGTTTTATATGCAACAACAAAATACTTTTCCAGTCTTGCAAATATGTTTTTATTTTCCACAATGCTCATTTATTATCAGAAAAAAGGATAATTGTTAGAAAGGCAACAGACCTTAATACAAAGTTGAAAAATAATATTCAAATTTATTGTCAAGAGGGTATTCTATTTGATTGATATTTTTAAATGTAAGATTAGTCTAATAAATACTTTAATTGTATTAATTTAATTTGTTGCTTTAATTTATTAAATTAAGATGAAAAGGAAAAATACATTGTTCTCTCAATAAATTAAATATGTATATGATAAAAATCCACATCTAATGTTAAAACTCTAGGAAAGAAGCAAGAAATAAAACATTAACATAATTAAAATTATCTGCTGTAACTCAGTAGTCACTATCACATTCAATGGAGAAAGGTTAGCAACATCTCAATTTCAGAGAAGATGAGGATTACTGTTATCATCATTATTATTAATTTTGTAAATCTCCAGAGTAGGAATCTTTGTGGGGGTGAGGATAAAGAAAACAGGAGAAATGGAGAGTAGAAAAAGAGGAGTCAAACGCAATAAAGTTTAGAAAAATAAATAGTAAACTTAAGTATTAATAAGGGGAAGGCAGCATTCCTGTTATTTCTTGATAATATGATGGCTTACTTTGAAAATAAAAAAAACAACCAAAAATTATTAAAATTAATAAAATTGTATTAATATAACTTGTTAAAAATACATAGTAAAAGCTTATCACCTTAGTCATGTATCACTGTCAGTCTCAAGAATACTATTGGCCAGAACAAGAAAAAAAAAAAAAA